>OY744523.1:8467404-8537404 GCA_963556195.1 Sepiola atlantica
GGATTAATAAGTAGAAGAATTCGAGAATAAATCGTTTTACAAAAATCTTATGTACTTGCATAGTTTTCTCATAATGTAGATTATGCGCATATCCATCTGTAACCGAAACTATGGTTCTACGTACGTCATTATGTAACCATATTAAGCGAGACTCGGGGTTTAACCAGGGTCGCCTGTAGACAGATTTGAGGTCAAAATAAAACAAACAAAAAAAACAAAGAAATGTTTTTGGGGTGAAATCACAAAGCCAAAACATTCCTTGTCCATTGCGGCAGTAGTTCAAAAAGCGCACTATCAACAAAAGAATAATATTATCCGCGAAAGCTGTGATATGGAATCAGGTCACAGCTACGTTGGATAAAGTAATCAAAAGCTTATTTAATAGGGTGCCTTCTGGGTTTCTAACAGACAGGGAATCTCGTGGAGAAGAAAAACCGGCGCATATCAGAAATGTGGGGGGGTTGTCATTTGTAAATGAATTTCACTCAGAAATGAAGGCAATCATTTTATCACAAATAACAGTCTTGTTCTTTTAACTAATGAAACCATTTTTCGCACACAGAAGACGAAGAACAAGTTGTGTTGTTCGCACACTCGACACTCAAACAATAAGATTCAGATGGTAAAACTAGAGTTAGATTATTACGTTTTATTTAAATCGTCAGAAAACAATATTTCAAATTATTTGTACCGTTGGCCTAATCCATATACTTTCTTTTATTCAATCTCTCTTACTCACTCTCTCCCACTCTCTCTCTCTCTCTCTCACACACACACACTCTCTGTATATATATATATATATATATATATATATATATATATATATATATATATATATATATATATATATACAGAGAGAGTTTGAATTGCCTAATAGACACCATCTTCGAGTGTCTTCGGTCTCTCCGTACAAAGGTTTGTCAGGGCAAAGTGACTTGAGGATGGTTCACCCTACAACTTGAGGATACTTCACCCTACAAGTAAACCTTGACCAAATATTCAAAATAACATAGTATTCAAAGCCCAAATAAGTTCCCTTCGACACTGGCTCATAGTGACGTTACCTCAAGTAGCAGCACCTAGCTGGATACTCCACCAGACTAGGTGAATTCTTGTTCTGGAATCTGGTAAGACCGAGAGACAACAAGAAAGATATGCTAAGTGGTCAAATGGTGAGAGTGAAATTAATGTTCTTCACTTTTTTACTAACTCTTAAGTAGTAGAGGGAAATCTTGATTGAACACTCGGATATCTATGTATCTCATGTAGAGGGTCCCTTAATATTTGAGACCTTAATTACTGAAGTAAAATGAAAAGAAAAAAGTGAGAACTTAGAAAAGTCACTGGGAAGGACGTCTGACCATTGATCTGTCGGTTTGTAAGATTGTCATGGACAAATTGAAAGTATTGCTCGAGAAATGGACATGGCTAAATGAAGGATATCTCTAACAAGAACAAGGGTACAAATACTCTCAGGTTTTTTTATGAGTCTTTAAATAAATTAAAACCGCTTTTACCAAAGTGCAGGTGTACACCAAGGATCGATCCTTGGTCCTTTATTGTTCCTGATATTCATAAAAGACCTCACTGATGACATTGTATCTGAGATGGGTATATTTGCTGACGAGCACACGATCTACTCTCGTCATGTGGGTAAAACGGACGAGCACAATGGCTGACTCCTTAGAAAGTGACCTTTACTCTGTAGTTAAATCGGGTCATAAATAGATAGTAACTTTTAATGCTGCTAAGATCAAGCTCTTTTCCTTCAACAACTACAAGAAACTTCTTCAACCACTGACTACCATAGCAAAAAACACTCTACCTGTCAGATTCATCTAAGAGAAGGAAAAACTGATAATTAAACCTTGCTTCTAATAACTTACGTCTTTGTAGCAAACCGTTCGGGGGGGGGGGGCTCTTTAGTCCTGATTGAAAACCTTCCTAGAGCTAGAACAAAGTATCCGGTTTACAAACCTATAATTGCTTAAGGAATAGATTGGCTCTGCCTATCGCCTAGCATTCGCACTCCTTCTCTGTCTCTTAGCCAGGCGCAGAGGTACCAGCGCTGGGACGCCTCTAAAGACACTCAGTGTTTGACCTTATTTCCTGACAAAGGCAATGAACGCCGTCTCTCTTTCTCTTTATCATGACGATTTGTGGAAAGTTTTTTCGTCATTAGCCTACATGACTAGTCCGGGTTGCTCTTGTTCCGACAGGTTACAGGTACAGGTTAGACAGCTTGTCTGGCTGCTGTTTCCGACTGTCAGTACAGGAGCCCAAACTCTTAAGTAGCGCTAAGAATGGCTGCTCCATCAACAGTTGCATAATATCGTGGGTTACTGTGCGTGACATGTCGTACATGGAAAGGGACCACACAGTTATCCCCGGTTGGGCTTTCCCAATGCCACAACCCCATGGACAAAGTCTCCACTAATGGTCTGGTTGTGTGAGCTTATTGGAACTCCTTCATGTTCCCTGTTTCCCTGATTGTACCGACATGCAGAAATGTACAACTAATGTGAATAAATAACTAGCTGCACAGCTCCCTTTTTAGGATGATACCCTAAGTTTTTACCCTAATTCTCAGTAGGCCCTTACGTCTACAGTGGCAGCTTGCTTTGTTTGGGGTGAACTTAGTTAAATCATAGTGTCATTCAATTCTTGCATGAAATTAATAAGTTAGGTGCATCGATAGTTATAGCTCGTTCTTTGGGTGTCACCTTCTATTATTGTAAACGCGAATGTTTATCATCTTGGTGCCTTTTTCTCTATGGTCATATGTTTAATAAATGTATGACTCGAAACCAGATTTTGATAATGGTTTATGAATTAGTAATTTATATTTATTAGTAATCAATATTTATATTCTTTTCGTGATACGTCTTAGTGAATTATTCACGTGTTGAACGGGTGCATTTTTATGGTTGGTATCTGCATCGGGGTGAATTGATGACTGTGAACGACATAGAACACCTAAAATAAAAATGTATTAACGTAATTTGAAAAGAATCACCGGCCGGTGGTTGCTTCATGATTTTCTTCTCTTAATTATCATTTTTTATACATGTGTCCGTCGGAAAACGAAGCTAAATATGACCACTCTGAAGCTAGATTCATGTCTCTGCAACTGCTTGAACTTAACTGAGTTTCAAATATCATTTCGCTAAACTAACACGTAACGTTTTCGCCCAATTACTCTCTAACACTATCCTCGTGCAAACGCATATGATGCATTACGATTTAAAAACGAAATTTACCCTTTTCTACCATAGAGGTTTTCTTAATAAGTACACTAATACATGAGTATACGTGTACATAGCTGTGTATATATCTTCCATGTATGTATCCACAGCATGTGTGTACATTTGTATTTTGGTTACAAATTAAATGTGCCTTATATTAACGTGTGCGTTGTATGTATAGTTGCACACATATAAGTACATATATTATATTCTGCTGCGTGTATTTTATCTGCCAGTGCGTACGTCTTTTCTTCGTATATTTGTGAGTGTGGTGGTGTTTTGTCGAGTATAAGATAAGTGCACATATGTTGTGTTTACATTAATATTTGTATGAAAGGATTCTGAAATGTGCAACAAATGTGTTCTCATCGCATTTACGGATGAATGGATGTAGGATTTTATGGACGTTAGATTTGATTTATCTAAAAGGGTAGAAACCTGTGCACTACGCGGAATATAAAGCTTGGTCCGACGAAGACACCTACTTGAGGGTGTAAACTATAAAAGCAATAAAATCTAACTATTGCATGATATATATATATATATATATATATATATATATATATATACATATATATATATATATATATACAACATGAAAAAAGATCTTCTCGGAACTGGAAAAGATTCGATCCAAGGTAGCAGATCTTGTACACACAAAAGACTCGCTATCTGTTCAGAGCTTTATAACAATAATAGGTTATTAGCAATAACCGATGATTAAAATAAACCCATTATATATATATATATATATATATATATATATATATATATATATATATATATATATATATATATATATATATATAATGAATAGGAGTAAGGCTACCAACATTTGTAAAAAGTTTTGTCAACATTTATTATTTTGGTGTTTTATCATTTTATAATTTTATAATTTTATATAACGCGTTTCAAGGGTGGTGCGCTCTCATCAGATATGTAAATCTATTTGAAGAAATGTCTTTCGATTTGAAAGAGTGTTGTTTTGTTTGAAGAAATTTCCTGCCCAATCAAGGCGATATGAGGGCGCTAGGCAAACAGGATAGCTATAAATATTTGGGAGTGCTGGAAGCAGACACAATTAAATCTACAGAAATGAAAAAGAATACATGTTCAGATCAATAAAACTCTTAGAAACTAAATTATATAGCAGAAATCATGTTAAAGGAATAATCACTTGTGCAGTATCACTAATAAGATAATCTGTGTCATTCATAGGCTGGACTAAAGAAGAACTTTGACACCTTGACCAGAAGACTAGAAAATTAATGACCATGCACAACGCACTGCGCCCAAATGACGATACGGACAGACTCTACGTGAAAAAAAAACGAAATGGTAAGAGAACTGATAAGTATAGAACAGTCTTTAAGGCACAAAAAAGAGCTGGAGAAATACATAACTCAAAACAAAGAAAGGCTGATCACAGCAGCAAGAGACAACGTCTTAATGAACAACTCGGGAAGCACCGAAACCAGAAACTAAAAGACAAGACAAGAAAAGTGGTAAGAAAAACAGCTACATGGACGTTTCATAAGAATGACAAGAGAAAAGACCAAAAACATTCCTGGGCATAAGTAAAAAAAGGACACCTGAACAGAGAAACGGAATCCCTACTGACAGCTGAACAGAACAATGCGATTAGGACTGACTACATAAAAGCTAAAATAGATAAAACCCAGAAAACCAGTAAATGAAGATGGTGTGGACAAAGAAACGAAACAGTAAATCACATAATAAGTGAATACAGCAAATTATCCCCCCCCAAAATTAAAGAACAGACACGTCTGCGTGGGGGAAAGTAGTACACTGGAAACTATGCAGACGACTACATTTCGAACACGCAGACAAATGGTACAAACATAAACCAGAGACAGTACTGGAAAACGAAAATCACAAAATTCTCTGGGATATGGAAATGAAAACAGATGAACTCATGCAAGCAAGAAGACATTGTTGTCATAATAGTTTACAAGAATGTAAATATTCTTCAAAATCGTGAAGAGTGAAGAGCAAAGGGACGGAAGACGAAGCAAATACACGGAACTTGCCGGAAAATTGAAAGGAGTACAGAGCATGAAGAAAGTCAATATAATACCAATAATCGTAGCAGCACTAAGAAAAGGTCCCAAAAAACATGGAGAAAAGACTGGGAGAAATTCGAATCAAAAGAATAACTAAGATCATTCAAAGAACGGCAGTGATCAAACCAACTGCAATCTTAAGGAAAATCCTCGATTGCAGAAACCAACCCGCATAGGCTACGAACGATAACCAGTCAGATGGAAGTTACAATAGGAAGAAAACAAAACCACAGGAAGAACACCACCACGCGAATCAAGGAACAGAAACTGCAAGAAATGTCATCAACTGCCCGACTCCCCCCCCCCCCCCATCAAAAGAAGATGATGGCATCAGCCTCGGCTGATACCCCACAAAATAGTAGTGAAGGGTCAAGGAGGATGGGAAGACCGAGGAGAGAGAGCACTATAACTAGACCTCCGCTGGAAGAGTGCCGAGAGTACTGGGACTTTGAGGAGTCTTATTGCCCCAGAAACCCAAGAGAAGCCCAATGGGCGTTACCACCAAGAAATCAATGGTTAGCGGCTGTTGCGATACCGCAAAGTCATTTGCAATAGTTATCATAAAAGGATGGAGACTACTAGAAATCTGGGGAGGATTGTTGTCACTTAGACTTCATGAAACACCACCGGTTATTATCAGTGAGCAATCACCGATGCTGACCTGTATGAGAACTTCTAGTGAGTACAAATAATAATAATTCTTAAATGCGGAAACGAACCAACGTAAGCACGAACACTAACTGGCCATAGATAATTTTGACATGGAAAAAGAAAAACAGATAGAAAACAACATCACATGAGCCCAAGAGAACTGAAACTACCTGGAATCTAATAAACTGACCCCCTCCACACACACACACGCATAGATTCACAGACATACACACATGCATGTGATGCCGCCAGCCTCGGCTACTACGACACAAAAACTGCCGTAAAGACAAAAATTAGAAGACCGAGGAGGGATAGCACCAACCAGACTTTTACTGGATGGATGCGGTGAGTACTCGAAAACTTAGGAAGGCTTATTGCCACTCCAATTCAAGAGAAGACCAAAGGTCGTTTCTAGCGATGAATTAAATGGTAAACTGCTGTTGCAATAAGGCTAATTTATTTCCAATGGTTATCGAAAGAGGTGGAGAATGCTGGGAATCTGGGTAGACTTGTTGTCATTCAGACTCCAGGGAACACCGCTTGTTATTGTAAGCGATCAATCACTGATCATAACTTCTGTTAAAAGTCTTAGTTAATAATGATAAATTTAACAAGTTTAAATAGTGGTAATTCTACTCCTCTATAGAGGAGTAGAATTTCAACACTTTACGGCACTCCAGAAAAATATTCGACTCTAAATCAGCGTGCCGCAATTAATAGACTGTCTCCCCGGTCATAATATATAAAAAGTCAACATCTTTTTTCGTGTTAAACTTTATAATTAAAACGTCTGGTAATTTTATTTAAATGAAAAAATATAATGTAAAATCGAGTTTCTTCAACATCACTATGTTTGGTGGGAGGTGACGGTGGTTAAGTGTATATCGACACGGACTAAAAACCTGTGTGTTCCAAGTTCGAATCCAGTCGGTTTCACAGTACCACTTTGACTTAGGGATATTGGTAACCTTCTTGTGGTCCTTCCCGTAAGTACCCGATATCTTTCCAGAAAGATTTCTAACTAGAAAAACATCGGGGAAACTAATGCCAACACCAGAATCATCTGATTCACATGAAAGAAAAATGCTATGATTGGTAGAAAAATTCATATTTCAATGTTTCGAAAAAAAAAAACACTTATTTAATTACTTATTTTTCTAAAAGAAATTATTTAATATGAAAATACAAAACTTTTCTTTCAGCAAGTTTTAATTATAAAATTTTACATGAAAAAGATTTTGACTTTTTAAAAATGATAACCGGAGAGAATCATATTAATTGCTGGTTGTGAATTCGGAATAGCAGCATGCTGACTCAGTCGAATGTTTTTCTGGAATGCCCAATTTACTCCTAGAATGTTTTGGATTATTCGGAATACTGTTCTCATCTAGAGTGTTATTTTCACAACGCCCTGGCCGATGCAATCCCGACCCTCTTCAGGTGCATCCGATAGAATTCGGGGAATCCCTCCCCCACCTCTCCGCCGCCTCTCCTTCTCCCCCCCCTCTCTCTCTCTCTCTCTCTCTCTCTCTCTCTCTCTCTCTCTCTCTCTCTCTCTCTCTCTCTTTCTTTTTTAATCCCCATGTCAGTATTTTGGACTTTTGTATCACTGGAAAGAATATTGCTAGGGAAATCTTAAGGAGTTTTAAGCCAAAATAAAAGGGGGTCTTCAAGTCACTATCCCTTACACATTAATTTGGTTGGTGGGTTAGTTAGATATTTTCTCCAGAGAGCGAGAAACAATTTCAATTTTATCTGCGTGAATTTCAGGATGTTTTCTTGGTGAATGATTTTATGACCACTATATGAATATATGAATTTAGTAACCAAAGAATTTTTGATTTTATCAATCTAAGTTTGTGGGATTTTATAAATCTAGAAATGTAAGGTTTTACGAATATGTGTGACTTTATGAGAATCTTAAATTGGGTCGTATCTGTAATTAATAATGTGCCATTTTATGAATCTATAAATGTGTCATTTCATGAATCTATGAATGTGCCATTTTCAGAATCTATGAATGTGTCATTTTATGAATCTATGAATGTGCCATTTTGTGAATCTATGAATGTGTCATTTTATGTATCTATGAATGTGCAATTTTATGAATATAACAATCAATTATTATATTAATATGTCATTATTTGAATCATAGAATGTATACATTGAAGTACCTCAGAATGTGGCATTTTATAAATCTATACATGTGCCATTTTATAAATCTATGAATGTGCTTTTTTATGAATATAACAATCAATTATTATATGAATATGTCATTATCTGAATAATAGAATGTATAGATTGAAGTACTTAAGAATGTGCCATTTTATAAATCTATAAAAGAATGTTTTATCTTATAAAGAATGTTTGATTTCATGAATAATGTGTGATATTATAAACTTTCAAATGTGGAATTTTATAATAAAAACGTGTAATTTAAGATATCTAAAAATGTAGTATTTTAATAAACGTGGGTTTTATAAATATAACTATGCCTGATTCTATTCATCTTCCTTCCACAAGGTAAGATGTGACACAGGGTTGGGAAAGTGGGAAAACACCAGCACTCGAGAATTTGAGCACTCTGGCTAATTAAAAATTGCCTGGGCAGCCCCGTCGGCATTCACCGGTAGGGGCGCCTCAGATGATTAGCAATAAACTAACCCCTTCTCAAAGGGTGAGAAGGCAAAGCCTGGGAGGGTGCACCTCCTAGAACTGCACAGGACGGACAACCGATATTATAGATAAAAAACATGTGATTATTGGGATATAAAAATGTCGTATTTTACAAATATAAATCTAATGTGTCATATAAATATAAATATATGTGATATTATGAATAAATATGCGATTTTATGAATATAAGAATGTGTGCTGTTATGAATACGGCTACGCGTGATATTATAAATAAAACCATGCGAGTTTATACATCTATCAAAGTATGATTGTATGAATCTGAGGGTGTGACATTTTAGGTATACATATTTTAGTCGTGTTGCTGAAGGTTGTGCACATTTGTATGCGTCTCGTATAAGCAGCTCTCTGTGTTTACTTGCATATTATTCTGGATGGCATTAACTTACATCTTCCAATCATTTTATCCTGATTATCGCAAAGCCTTTTTCGTTTCGCATTTCGCTCTGCCGCTAAAGAAGGTTTTATCAGATTCCTTGACGATTTTAAATGCCTCAAAAGCTGAAGATAACACTGGTCTGCTAGTTTGCCGCATAAGAATCCCTACATAGATTCCACTTAGGGCAAAGCCGGTAAGAACGCAATCACTTATTGCACATCTCTGATCTCTGCTTTGTCGAATGATAACGTTCAAATAATCCAAGTGTAACGTTTATTACGTGCGTAGATGAATCTCCTTTAAATGCGCTGTCTGCCGTGTTTTGATCTTTAGAAGCGCAGATTGAATGGACAAACTTTTAAGAGACATCGTCTGTCTGTAGGTCCCCACTTAGTTGCCCCTCCACGAGGGTAGAGTTAGACACAAAGTCGGTCTGTAATGTGGGAACAAAAATCAGCTTCTTAACAAAAAATATTAGAAAATGTCCTCAGTTTAGAAAGATTTCTCCTTCTTTGATCAAGACCAAAAAACATGATGTGAAGTTGTATAATAACATATACTACACTTCGCGCTTAACGAAAACTTAGATCTGTAGGTGTGTCGCGCTTAAGTTTGAAATAACAGTGAATAGACGCGAGTTAAGATGCGTTCGTATTCTCTTTCATCTCGGCTTATGACTTGCAAAGATATTTCCAGCGAGGAATGGGATCATAGTGGTAAAATACGGATGTGCAGATAACGCCCATGAACAAAAAGATCAACGGAAGCTCCCACACACTAGCAAACGAAACTCTGGTAAACATCCATGACTTTCCATGGAAGCGTCTTCATCCGCGGATGCGACGACCAAATCCGATACAGTTATCTTTTTTTTTGTTTCCGTTTTCAAAAGCTCATGCGTAATTCATATTCTACCACTTAGTACGCTTAAATCATAGTTTAAAAAGCTTAACATGTTTGCATTGCGGTGCCTTTACTGCTTTCTACATATGGTAATTCCGACATTCATTCATATGGATTGGCTTAGTGCCTACACAATGTATATATATATATATATATATATATATATATATATATATATATATATATATATATATATAATTATGTGTATATATATATATATATATATATATATATATATATATATATAATTATGTGTATATATATATATAATTATGTATAGATATATATATATATATATATAATTATGTGTATATATATATATATAATTATGTATATATATACATATATATATATATAATTATGTATATATATACATACATATATATATATATATATATATATATATATATATATATATATATATATATATAAAGATAATGAAAGAAGAGAGATAAATATGTACGAATGACAAATCTATTTCAACTTCGATTGTTCAATGGAAGATGTACTCGGTAAAAACATGTTTATTTTTTTTTCCTTAAGCCAAGGCTTTTCAAAGATTAAAATCTTATCATCAGAGGAATTACACAGATAGATAAGTTGGCAGTTGAAAAACACAAAATTCAAAATTTGAAAAAATATAAAGTAATGGAGAGTAAGAATGTGCGTGTAAAAATATGGGGTATGTCCAGTTGGTGAATGTCCGTAGATAAAGTGTCCGGTAAAAAGAAGATTTAAAGATGGAAAAAACAGTTTCGTGAAAGAAAGCGTTGAAAATGTTCTAAAATGAAGTAAATCCAACAGAAATATGTTAAGTTAAATCATATATATATATATATATATATATATATATATATATATATACATACATAGTCTTGGAAGTATATATATATATATATATATATATATATATATATATATGTGTGTGTGTGTGTGTGTGTGTGTGTGTGTGTGTGTGTGTATCAACTATATTGAAAAGAAATCCATAAAGTGCTCGATCGCAAAAGAGCGCGAGCCGATACAAATAATTTATTGTAAACTTATATGTTACATATTTCAGAATCGTACCGCGGTTTCATCCAGATCGGCTGACTTTTTAATTTTTTTAAAATTATGTAATGCACCATTCTTTTCACGATGTACACAAACGCATTTTTTATTGTTTTTTTTTTTTTTCATCTCAGTTCAGTACGCTAACGATTCCCTTTTGGTATAGACTTTTAAAAAATTGTAAAAGTCAGCCCATCTGGATAAAACCGCGGTACGATTCTGAAATGTGTAACATATGTCTCAGAAACAGATGACAACATAAGCTGAAGAGAGCCGGATGGTTAAGTCCTTCTGAGCTTGAAACCGACGGTACTAATGTTGTACTAATTTTTCTGTAAATATAAATAAATATTACGCTAGTTATTTTAATTTTAATTCTCAATTAATCGAGCACTCTGCTGGGATTTGTCCTACCACATTACAAAAGAAGTTATATATATATATATATATATATATATATATATATATATATATATATATATATATATGTGTGTGTGTGTGTGTGTGTTTACATATTTGATTCACCCCCATAGCTATCTAACCGATCATTAAGAATTTTGGAACACATCTGTTAGGCGTAAAGAGTCGTAATGTGGCCTATATTTTGTTTTATTTAGTTTTATGCAAATGGATTAGGGGCTATAAAATTTTATAGTATTAGACATAAATTAATAAATATTCTACAAATTTCACTTTTTGGGGAAACTTTTAAAGAGTTTTAAGAATCATAATATAGGCACAACTTTCTTATTTGTAAATTAAAATATTTCAGATTTACATTAACTTTTATCCATAGTCATTAAACGTCGATTGACTTTTTTCCCTCAATTTTAATTTCTTAAGACTCCTTCAGCTTATGCCTTACATTTTAGACAAATAAAAAGTGTGTTATAGATTTTGATCAAAATTGGAATAAGGATTCTAGACATATGGTTTAGTATCATTACATTTTGATCTTAATATTCGTGAGAGGACATAAAAGTGTTGCAGAACTGTTCTGTTGGAGAACATACTTTTACCTGTGCTGGGACGGGTATTCTTCCAGCATGCCTTTCTATCGATATTACCTTTCTATCTATATTCTTCCAGCATGCCTTTCTATCTATATTACTAGCAAAAAGGTCCGACAATGCTCCGGATTGAATGAGGATCACTACTATACATTTTTCACTATGCTCATAACACCAGATTACTTACTTTGTTTTACTCCCCCCTCCTCCCATTTAGCCCCTAATATAGTCAGAAGAAAACTCTCTGAACATATGGTTTGAATTTAATTAAAATCGTATTTGAAGTTTTAATAGAGTTCTGTCACCATGGGGCACGTAGAGATTCAGGACCACTTCCATTGTCTTCCCCGGAGTATTTTATACATATTATATGAATAAATTTCAGCAAAATACGATATATTTTGAGATTGAAAGGAGGTTCTCAACCCCCTCATCGCTCCTTTAGGTTAGGAGCGCACCTAAAGATTTCCTCGGATATTTTTATACATATGATCTAAGTTTCATAAAAATAGGATAGATTTGAAGTTTTAAGGGGGTATGCTCTCATAGCCATTTAGGTGTGCACTCAGATTCGGTAACACCATAGGGAACACACATACATCACACACACATATGTATTTCTGTCCGTAGATCATAACATCATTATGCACTATAAGACAATTTAGAACTTACCATCTCGTTATTTCATTTACTTCTGCCTTTCAACTCCAGAGAAATAGAATTGTCCGTGATAATGCAGTCTCTGTACTAGTTCCGAATATTTGAAATAATCGATAAACCCGCGCAAACCTCACTGCCCGCCATTGTCCTGAATACTTTACCTGGTAAGCTGCTTGACGCATGAATTGCTTGGCCGGAGCTTTCCAGATAGCCGGAACAGTGATTACCCATCGGACATCATCGTTGACAATCTTCACACCTGACTGGTCAGACAACTCTTGAAGAGCGTGTTCCTTGAAGAATCGTAAAGCGTAGGAAAACACTGTGATGGCAAGTATGGACTTTCCGTTGCTTGCTTCTAACATCGTGTCTTTGGAAAGATCCTGAAAAGAAAACAACAAAAAAACAAAAGATAACATAAATATTGGTAACAAATATTACAAGCAATTATAAAAATGGAAGAATGAAATCTAAAAGAAAATTAACAGTTATCCGAATTGTTGTTGTTTTTTTCTTATTCATATGTATATCACTTGTTTAACCTTGTTAACCTGTGGATATCCATCGAGTGTATAGACCATAATGCACCCGTTGTCATCAGCTAAGCCAAGTCTGTACATCAAAATCACTCGGACGCTAGTGTTTGTTTATGAAAAGGTTTATAGATGAAGAAGGCGCAAAGAAAACCAGGGAGACAAACCAACAGTTTAAAGTGATGTGTTACTTGCGTGCGTGAGTGAACAGTCAGCAGATAGATAGCTTGTCTCGTAAAAAATAGTGTTGGATATTCGCTTACCTTCGGCTAATAGCTTTTCGCTTGACGCCATTGTGACCGCGCACGTGGGTGCGTGTCTAGTTCGCCGTCACCAACGTTCACTGTTGTAAGCTGTTCGACGTCATGAACAAAAGTATGCGAACGCCATGGATGATTTTCACCCGTTTATTCAGACATAACACACTTATGAAGGTGAATTCGATAGAGATACTATTTGTGTTCATTGCCCCCCCCCTCCCCCCCTCCCCCCCCCCCAACGTTCGAGGTTCGGAGCGAATCATTTTACGCCAACTCTGCTGGTGACAGAAATAAGAAAGAAATCGACTCTCCTCAGTCACACGTTTGTGACGTCATTTCTGACTTCCGTTTTGTACTCACACTGTCTCTTTTAGGGAATCCTTTTATTATCTGCAACCACCACTATCTATCACTAGCTCCATTGTGCAGGGCCGCCCCCAATCTCTCACCGGGGCTCTTCGAGGAACAGTTACGTTTCGGGCCATCCTGCTTAAGTTGTCACCAAATAAGAGGAAGAGTCCCCTTCTTCCAGAAGTCATGTAGGTTTGCTAACTTCCGTTAACTAAAAGTTAAATTCTGACCACCTATCCGTCAATCAGGTCTCCATTAAACTAACGGTTTTTGTTATGTAACAGCATCGCTGTTTTATTAAGTACGTAAAATAATACAAATGATGAATACATTTTTTAGTTTCCCTAAATGTGTACATGTACACGCTACAAATATCCCCCCCCCCCCAAATAAAAAAAAAATATATTCATATTTTAGGTGATTACATGTAAACACCCTGAAAAACTTGACTGTAAAAATTCTTTCAAAGACTAAATAGAAAGATTTTATTTTTGAATTTGGAATAGGAGATCAGTTTCGCATATAAATTTGACGTAAAATTATCATCGATTTCCAGGCCAACAATTTCTAACGTGTTTTTTATTGTTCAGGGACATATGTGTGTGTTGTTTTTTTTGGGGGGGGATCTGAAGAAGTTAACATTCAATTGAAAGAATAATTACTTTTCATCATTTTAAAAGTAGTTATTATCGAAAAAAAGAAATTACATGCCTCCCTTATCCCTACCACTAACTTTTAAATCCGGGTAACAATGGATAACCCGGTTTTGTGGAACGGACAGATGATTTTCGAATGTGTAATTATCACGCCATGTATAAAATGAGATTTGAGTGAGGGTTAGAAGATGATAAACGGAATGATGCAACGAAAGAAAAGTCGAAAAGATAGACATACATATTTCTATTCCATAGTACAATATATATATATATATATATATATATATATATATAATGAAAGAAAGACGTGTTGAATTTTTCAGAATTAAAAGATTTAGGGGATTAAGGGAATGAGAAAAAAATGCACGTTCGTTGAGCTGATAAAATTTGCTACTACATCTGTTGAATTTAGTTTCAACGATGTTATGTATAGGCAAATCGATGGCGTCTCCATGGGGTCAGTCCTGGGACCAACTTTGGCGAACATTTTTGTGGGTTTCCATGAGAAAGAACTACCATCAGGACCCATTAAACCGTTAGTCTACTTTAGATATGTAGACGACACATTTTGCCTCTTTAATAATGAAACAGAGGCAAATACATTCTTCTCTTTACTGAATAATATGCATCCCGCATTAAAGTATACATATGAAGGAGAGTGCAATTCCTTCCTAGCTTTCCTGGATGTATTGGTGACGAAAACTCCATTCTGTTAACATACATCAATATATCGTAAACCTACGTTTACAGGATTGTATACTCGTTGGGACTCATTCTGCCCGGGCAAGCGAAAGTTGATCTAATTTGGACCCTAACACACAGAGCTCTTATGATCTGTTCAAAATCAAAATTGGACGAAGAAATACAAATAATTATTTATACTCTGTCCAATAATGGCTATCCTCTGGATGTGATTAAGTCAATCATCAATAGGAAAGTGGCCAAGTTTTCCGAGGAAAAAACTAGTACAGTGGATAAATGTCCAATTTATATTCGTTTGCCTTGGTTAGGTACAGTAAGTGAGAAGTTCGCCAAACAAATCAGCTCAGCGGTGGAAAATTGTTATTTTTCATCTAATGTGCGGGTTGTGTTCTGTACAAAACCTCTGTTACCATCCTCTCGAAAAGACGTCCTGCTCCCCCCCCCCCACCATAAAATAATGTGATTTATCTTTTTAAATGTAATTGCAGTGCCAATTACGTGAGCCGGACGACGTTGAGATTAGACAACAGAGTACAGCAACACATCCCCAGTAAAATCAGGAATGGAACCTTCCGGTCACGGGACGTTCTAAGAAATACATACGGTTCTTCGATAACTGGCCACCTGATAAATAACCCGTCGTGCGCAACGAACTTCAGCACAGATTCATTTTCCATCTTAAGCTGTGCTCACTCATCTTATCATTTGAAAATCTTAGAGACTATCAACGTACGCCTCAAGAGGCCCTCCCTCTGCAAACAGAAGGAGCGTCTCTTGGAGTTGAGTGTGATTAGTCTCTAAGACACAACCTCCATTCCATATAACATCACGCTTATTTTATTCTAAATTCGAACTTTTTGGGTGTTTTCTCCTTCATAACATATCGCTAATTTCATTTTAAATATAAAAGGGTTTTTTTTTTAATCCTACGATATCACTCTTGTAAAGTCGACTGGCAAATTTTTTTTTTCTCTCATCCCCTAAATCTTTTAATTATGAAAAATTCAACACGTCTTCCCTTCATTATTGCATTAATTAAGTAAATTTCGTGTACAACAGAATCGTAGGATTAATTTTAGAGGAAGCATTATTATAATCAATAAAACAGACGAGTGGAAAAAAAAAAGGAAAATTGTTAAAATTACCATAAGGCCTTATCGTCTGACCCTCTGAGAGGAAACGTCAGAATGGTAAATTAAAAACTAAAAGTCGAATGAGATATGAGGGGAAAAAACTTATTTCAATTGGAGGAAACGATTGAGATGGAAAAAAAAAAAAAAAAAAAAAGGTAAATCTCTCAACGTTATGGTGGCTTTGAATCATTAAAGATCTCCAACTGATGCTTCAAAATCTTTTGTCTACACAGGCTAGGTCGAGAGTTGTTAATGACTAACGCCTCAATAATATTGAGATGGTAGTTCGACCCGGCACTGTGTAAAACAGAAAACCACCCATCGGAATACTTGTCAGAACAACTATTTGTACTAACGAGGTGATTACCAATGGCTGATTCCTGTGCCTGGTAATTTTAACAATTTTCCTTTTTTTTTCTTTCCACTCGTCTGTTTCATTGATTATAATAATGCTTCCTCTAATACATATATATATATATATATATATATATATATATATATATATATATATATATATATATATATATATATATATATAATTAACTTGTTACAAATATCCAGGGGGTATGAATCCGAAGGAAGTTGAAACCGGGTTTATGAGAGTGCTCAATAGAAATTCAGAGCAAAATATATTTTTTTTGGGGGGGGGAATAAAATCAAAATATATATATATATATATATATATATATATATATATATATATATATATATATATATATATATAAACAGAAAGTTAGATTCCAGTAATAATGCCTTTATTCATTTTTATCCATATATTGCCGGTCTGTTTCGTCTACCTATGAACAACTGTATATATTGTTATATATCTTGGATTTTCCATACGTTTTAAAAAATGAAGAAAAGCTTGCTTACTTTACATTATTTATTTATATATGCTCTGTTATTAAAAATTGAAAAAATAACACCTATTAACCTTCAACGTTTGATTTTAAACAATAAATATATACGCATATATATATATATATTTATTTATAGATGAAATAGGTATCCACGTACACGTGTTTCGCTGTATCTACAGCTCTTCGGCGTGGCTGATTATGGCAAGATTCGAACCAACCACCACATCGTCTCTAGGTCTAAAATGTTACCAGTGATCTACGAAGCTTTGGCTGAAAGCAGTACAATGTTTTACTGCTTTATATATATATATATATATATATATATATATATATATATATATATATATATATATATATATATATATATATATATAGTAAGTTATGAACATATATTTATGGCAATTAAGCTACGCAGAGGCTCCCGCGTTTCATCGCCGGGGGTGGGGGGATCTTCAGGCTAAAATGCATGGAGTTATTTTTGCCGGGTGTTTTTATATACACGGCTAGCCAGTTAACCAATCGTTAGGCTTCCCGCGAACCATCGGTCTTTTTGGTGTTACTTCCTATATCTTGTTCTATTGTTCTGTTTTCTATAGATTGGTCTCTATCCTGTTTCCATTTGTTGTGTCAATATAATGGGTGAATTTATTCTAACACGTGGTTCCTTGTATTTCTAGTTTAAGTTTTATGTTTTAAATTGTTAAGTTTTTGTTTAGTTTAGTATTTTTTATTTGTTTATTTATTTATCGTTAGCCTACGGTAAATTTATTTCTGTGTAAGCAGCTGTTTGCTATCTCACTTCTACAGTTTAATAGATTTCGGGGATCTTTAAATTTTAGGATTTCAAATTTTTCATTCAGGCATAATCTACACGGGTCGTCTAAATTTCTGCATGTACTGGCCTGTCGTATTATTTTCCATTCAATTATTGGTGAGCGTCCATTTTCTTTGAGCTCCCAATAGTGGTTTGCTAGTGCTGTTTTTATTCGACGTTCTCTGTTTTTAAATGATATTATGATCGCAAAAGCACATTTAAATGGATTAAATAAAGAGTTCCGATGGGAACAGAGTCCGAATAACCGAAATAATACAAAGTTGTTATCCGTCTTTCGCGCTTTAGTTTTCAATGCTATTTTGCTTGATGTCACGCGTGAATTGCAGTTTTAGATGTTTCCACGCATCACCATCACTATATTTGACGTTTATTTAAAAAATGAAATATTTCACTTGCATAATTTTTACATTAGCATAATTCATTTTTCAATTCGAAGTAGAATGTTATTGAATATATTTAGCTTCTTCCCTGGTTTGTTTTTCCGAGTTGTTCAAGGGTTGTATCGATTACAATAACCACGATCTTTACGAAAAGTCGTTTGGTCGCGTCTAATCGATACAATAACGGACTATGGTGTCGGAAAGTCGAGTTAAAATCTCATTAAATTTATTGCATACACGTCTCCACTGATAGCATTAAAAAGATATTTTGATGTAAGTCGATAAAAATAGGAATGGGGCCACTTGATGTAAGAAGCGAGAAGTGATTTAGTTGCATAATAACAAAAAGGGGGAGGAAAGTAGAATCACTTCAAAACAAATATCGTGTTTCTACTGGCAGTGATAAAATTCATAGAACGATTTGGAAGTTTTGAAGTTTACAACTGGCAACTATCTCTGAAGACTGTGCATATACATAGCATAAACTTGATTTTGTTCAAAAATACTGTTGATTTTATCATGAAACACGTGTAAGATAACTTTTACTCCGAAATTAACATCAAATCACGGTATCATAAAACTCCAATCTGTATATATATATATATATATATATATATATATATATATATATATATATATATGTGTATATATATATATATATGTGTGTGTGTGTGTATATATATATATATATATATATGTAGACAAAGAGAATTAAAACACTCATTGCAAATATTCACTGATTCGTGTGCTTCTGTGGGTTGATCTGCAACTCTGTGTGTTCAATTTTATATGTACATATGTATATATATGTGCTTGTACACCTACTGCCACTTATTTGAAACGACTTTATACCAAGTTATGGTTGAGTAAACTATATATTTTTATCGACGGTTCCCATAAAGAGAGTCGGTCGAAAGCTTTCTTGAGTTCTCGAGTTTTAATCGTGTGTTTGATAGATTATACATAACTCTTTCTTTCTTTAAATGTTTTCCTCTACAATCTATTATTCATATATATATATAGAGAGAGATAGATAGATAGATAGATAGATAGATAGATAGATAGATAGATAGATAGATAGATAGATAGATAGATAGATAGATGTGAGTTACTTCCGGGTGATCCGGGCAAAACGGAAGTCACCTACATTTACGGATATAAAAGTATAATGGAACAGAAATATTTTTGGGAAAGTTGAAATTATTGCTCCTGAAAAGTAGTGTGGATATGGGTTGATTAAGGTATTTGTTCGTATTTTTTTAATTTAATTTATATTTATGAGAGGTGATAGTTGGGAAAATGTTCTGGAGTGGAAGTATATATATATATATATATATATATATATATATATATATATATATATATATATATATATATATATATATATATATATATATATACTGTAATCTCATATTGGCCTACAATCTGCTTAATGGCCATGATGATTTTCCTCAAGAGATACATTCACTCTTGCAGCAGAAAAAAAACAGTTTGCGTTGGCATTACCAGGACCTATTTCACCGCCGATTTTGATTGAACCGGAGGAGGGCCTCCTTAAAATTATTTATTCTTTTGCACATGAACGTAAACCCGTTTCGGGTTACGACTAACATCAAGGGCTAGCTGCTTCACAAAGGTTTTTCTATTCACGCTGGAAATCTGTTCGACATGTTTACATTATTTAAGAAGCTTAACCTTTTGAGCGCTGACGATGTCACGGTGATCTCATTTTGGCCTGCAATCTCTACTATGACCATTATGATCTCCGTCAGGACCTACTATTCGCTCGTGCGCCAGAAAGAGGTCTACGTGAGCATTACCAGAAACGGTATCACCGCTGATTTTGATTGAACCGAAGGAGGGCCTCTATCTCGATACTTCTTTCCGACCGCCAGTATGGATTTAGACAAGCACGATCTACTGCAGACATCCTAACGGTCATCTCTGAGCGCATGTATCAAGCACTCGACGGGGCAGGAGAAGCTAGAGCAGTAGCGCTAGATATATCTAAGGCCTTTGACAGGGTTTGGCATAAAGGGCTTCTCCTGAAAATACGCTCATACGGTTTTACTGGGCAATTACTTAATATAATTAGATCCTTCCTAGACAAAAGAAAAATCCAGGTTGTCCTCGATGGCCGCTCATCTATGCAACATGACATAAATGCTGGTGTACCCCAGGGATCTATCCTTGGACCCTTGTTGTTCCTGATCTATATAAACGATCTCCCTGGTGGCATAGAGTCTGAGATTGGCTTATTTGCTGATGACACCACCCTTTACTATCGCCATGTTGGTAAAACCGACGCAATCATATCCGAGGCAATGGCTGAATCCTTAGAAAATGACCTCCAGGCTGTAGTGGATTGGGGCCATAAATGGTTGGTAACTTTTAATGCCGCAAATACAAAGCTCCTTTCCTTCAATAATTACAAGGAACCTTGGCAACCACCGATTGTCATGGCAAATAACACCCTACCTGAGAGTTCATCATTCAAACTCCCTGGCTTAACCTTCACAGGTAACATGAATTGGAACAAATACATTGAAGACATTGCCAAGGCTGCCGCAAAGAAGGTTGGCTCCCTCTACCGTGCTAGTAAACTCCTCACACCTGACATTATCCTGTATCTCTACAAAGCCACCATCCGCCCATGCATGGAGTATTGTTGTCACATCTGGGCTGGCGCATCATCTACTAGTCTCTTCCTCCTTGACAAGGTCCAAAAAAGAATCGCCAACCTAATAGGTCCCTCACTGTCAACCAAGCTCCAGCCTCTGTCCCATCGCCGCAATGTGGCATCCTTGTGCTTGTTTTACAAATACTTCAATGGATTATTCTCCGATGAATTTGCTACTCTGGTGCCCCCTCGACGAAAATTCACTAGACAATCAACTAAATCTCATTCATTCACTGTGGAGGTCCCCAGATGTCGGAGAGCTTTCTACTCAAATAGCTTCTTTCCTCGTACTGCTGGCCTCTGGAACTCTGTTCCTGCCCCCTGTTTCCCCGACAGTACAGACATGCAGAAGTTTAAAAGTAATGTAAACAGACATCTCGCTGCGCAGATCCCAGTCTAGGTTGACCGCCCTCTATCTTCTCCCCTTTTCTTTTTTCTCAGTAGCCCCTTACGTCTACAGTGGCGGTCTGCCTTGTTTGGGGTGAACTATGTTAAAAATTAAAAAAAGGATCCCTGGGCTTTGGAAGGGGCTTCCAGCATATGTAGCAAATGATGTACTGACGCAGCAATTCAAGACGAAATTGGATAAGTGCTCGACTACTGTATCCTCTTCTGTGTACATTTCTGCCCTCCTTTCCCTTCATAGCAACTGAAGCATTCCTGTTTTATTTTTTGTCAACTTTATTGAATGGAATTGAATTGAAAAGAGTATGGCGTTTTGAAATCATCCCTAAATAATCAAAACCATCTTTCAACTAAGTAGTAAGTAACATTTAGGAACACCACGTTTCGTAGTGTTTGCCTTTCTTTTCAATCCATCCGATCCACAACGCGCCTTTCCATTGATTAGCACTGGACAAGAACCAAAAATCAATGGATATTCTTTTCCTGATTTTACATGAAAATGAATTCTCTTTTAATAATTCGGTGTACTCAATAGAAACGGCTTCCGTTGAAAATGTATTTTTTTCTTTTTTCTATATTTTAACCCTGCTTTTATTTTTTCTGAATCTCAACAAATATCGAAGATTAATTTCAAATTAATTTTTCGATTTAAAAGAAAATCAAAATATAATCCCCGATCATCATACAATTTCAATTTTTGCATTGAATATTCGATATTTTCCGGGAATCTTAATTGATTTGCCGGATATGATGGGGCTTTTAAACAAGGAAAAACATTCGTTTTTAAACAAAGAAAAACATTCGTTATAAAACAAAGAAAAACATTCGTTATAAAACACGCAGAAAATATTTAAATACTGCCGTCTTTCCCTCTTTTGTATATATATATATATATATACATATATATATATGTGTGTGTGTGTGTGTGTGTGTGTGTGTGTGTGTAATACTAGCAGAATTTAGCCGACGCTGCACGGGTGGAGATCAAATGAAATATATAAAGCATATGAAATAGAAGTTTAAGTAAATATATAATTCATTTTAAAAGCACACACACACACACATACATATATATATACACACACAAATTGAATATAATACAATATTTATTAACCGTGCGACAGTCCAAGGTTATCAACCCTGCACTGAGTAAGGCGAAAGCTCGAAACGCTAGCATATGTAGGTAAAACTAATTGAATATTATAGATATATATGTATATATATATATTTTATCAATAAATATTAATTATTATTATATATAAATAAATATTAATTATATATATATATATATATATATATAATATTTTATAAATAAATATTAATTATTTATTACCTACGAGCATCGGTGTTTCATGCTTATGCACTCTTCAGTGCAGGAAGCTAATTGCGGTGGCGGGCGCGAACTCCGATCACAAATCGCCACAGATTCGCAGTCAAGAGACTTACCCGTTGGCCACCACAAATTAGCCTTTAAGTTAGAAGGAATTTAACCGTGTTGGGTCTCGCAATATATATATATATATATATATATATATATATATATATATATATATATATATATATATATATATATATATATATATTGATAACTATCTGAATTAGTATTATTCGGACTACTGTTCTCATCTTGAATGTTATTCTCACCTCCGATTTTTTTCACGGGCATTTAGTTAAACTGGGGAATCTCTTCGAGCGGAATCTTTTATTTTATCCATGGGGAAAGCTTGTTCTCGATCCGCCAGGCATGACTGGGTAAAAGTCCCAAGTAATTCGTACTTGTATTCTTTGTATCGCCTGCACTGAGGATTAAACCCTCAACCTCTAGAAAATTGTTACTTGGAACTGATTATTACTTACAACTTATTATTACTTAGAACTGATTATTACTTACAACTGATTATTACTTACAACTGATTATTACTTACAACTGATTATATCTTACAACTGATTATTACTTAGAAATGATTATTACTTAGAACTTATTATTACTTACAACTGATTATTACTAACAACTGATTATTACTTACAACTGATTATATCTTACAACTGATTATTACTTAGAACTGATTATTACTTACAACTGATTATTACTTAAAACTGATTATTACGTACAACTGATTATTACTTAGAACTGATTATTACTTACAACTGATTATTACTTAGAACTGATTATTACTTAGAACTTATTATTACTTACAACTGATTATTACTTAGAACTGATTATTACTTACAACTGATTATTACTTAGAACTGATTATTACTTACAACTGATTATTACTTACAACTGATTATTACTTACAACTGATTATTACTTACAACTGATTATTACTTAGAACTGATTATTACTTACAACTGATTATTACTTACAACTGATTATTACTTACAACTGATTATTACTTACAACTGATTATTACTTACAATTGATTATTACTTACAACTGATTATTACTTAGAACTGATTATTACTTACAACTGATTATTACTTACAACTGATTATTACTTAGAACTGATTATATCTTACAACTGATTATTACTTAGAACTGATTATTACTTACAACTGATTATTACTTACAACTGATTATTACTTAGAACTGATTATTACTTACAACTGATTATTACTTAGAACTGATTATTACTTACAACTGATTATTACTTACAACTGATTATTACTTAGAACTGATTATTACTTACAACTGATTATTACTTACAACTGATTATTACTTACAATTGATTATTACTTAAAACTGATTATTACTTAGAACTGATTATTACTTACAACTGATTATTACTTACAACTGATTATTACTTACAACTGATTATTACTTAGAACTGATTATTACTTAGAACTGATTATTACTTAGAACTGATTATTACTTAGAACTTATTATTACTTAGAACTGATTATTACTTAGAACTTATTATTACTTACAACTGATTACTACTTAGAACTTATTATTACTTACAACTGATTATTACTTACAACTGATTATTACTTACAATTGATTATTACTAAAAACTGATTATTACTTAGAACTGATTATTACTTAGAACTGATTATTACTTACAACTGATTATTACTTAGAACTGATTATTACTTAGAACTGATTATTACTTAGAACTGATTATTACTTAGAACTGATTATTACTTACAACTGATTATTACTTAGAACTGATTATTACTTACAACTGATTATTACTTAGAACTGATTATTACTTAAAACTGATTATTACTTAGAACTGATTATTACTTAGAACTGATTATGACTTACAACTGATTATTACTTAGAACTGATTATTACTTAGAACTGATTATTACTTACAACTGAGTATTACTTAGAACTGATTATTACTTACAACTGAGTATTACTTAGAACTGATTATTACTTAGAACTGATTATTACTTACAACTGATTATTACTTAGAACTGATTATTACTTACAACTAGTTATTACTTAGACCTGATTATTACTTAAAACTGATTATTACTTAGAACTGATTATTACTTAGAACTGATTATTACTTAGAACTGATTATTACTTACAACTGATTATTACTTACAGCTGATTATTACGTACAACTGATTATTACTTAGAACTGATTATTACTTAGAACTGATTATTACTTACAAATGATTATTACTTAGAACTGATTATTACTTAGAACTTATTATTACTTACAACTGATTATTACTTACAATTGATTATTACTTAAAACTGATTATTACTTAGAACTGATTATTACTTACAACTGATTATTACTTACAACTGATTATTACTTACAACTGATTATTACTTAGAACTGATTATTACTTACAACTGATTATTACTTAGAACTGATTATTACTTACAACTGATTATTACTTAGAACTGATTATTACTTAGAACTTATTATTACTTAGAACTGATTATTACTTAGAACTTATTATTACTTACAACTGATTATTACTTACAACTGATTATTACTTACAATTGATTATTACTAAAAACTGATTATTACTTAGAACTGATTATTACTTAGAACTGATTATTACTTACAACTGATTATTACTTAGAACTGATTATTTCTTAGAACTGATTATTACTTAGAACTGATTATTACTTAGAACTGATTATTACTTACAACTGATTATTACTTAGAACTGATTATTACTTACAACTGATTATTACTTAGAACTGATTATTACTTAAAACTGATTATTACTTAGAACTGATTATTACTTAGAACTGATTATTACTTACAACTGATTATTACTTAGAACTGATTATTACTTAGAACTGATTATTACTTACAACTGAGTATTACTTAGAACTGATTATTACTTACAACTGATTATTACTTAGAACTGATTATTACTTAGAACTGATTATTACTTACAACTGATTATTACTTAGAACTGATTATTACTTACAACTGATTATTACTTAGACCTGATTATTACTTAAAACTGATTATTACTTAGAACTGATTATTACTTAGAACTGATTATTACTTAGAACTTATTATTACTTACAACTGATTATTACTTAGAACTGATTATTACTTACAACTGATTATTACTTAGAACTGATTATTACTTAGAACTGATTATTACTTACAACTGATTATTACTTACAACTGATTATTACTTACAACTGATGATATCTTACAACTGATTATTACTTAGAACTGATTATTACTTAGAACTGATTATTACTTAGAACTGATTATTACTTAGAACTTATTATTACTTACAACTGATTATTACTTAAAACTGATTATTACTTAGAACTTATTATTACTTACAACTGATTTTTACTTAGAACTGATTATTACTTAGAACTTATTATTACCTACAACTGATTATTGCTTAGAACTGATTATTACTTACAAATGATTATTACTTACAACTGATTATTACTTACAACTGATTATATCTTACAACTGATTATTACTTAGAACTGATTATTACTTAGAACTGATTATTACTTAGAACTGATTATTACTTAGAACTGATTATTACTTAGAACTGATTATTACTTAGAACTGATTATTACTTAGAACTGATTATTACTTACAACTGATTATTACTTACAACTGATTATTACTTACAACTGATTATATCTTACAACTGATTATTACTTAGAACGTATTATTACTTAGAACTGATTATTACTTAGAACTGATTATTACTTAGAACTGATTATTACTTAGAACTTATTATTACTTAGAACTGATTATTACTTACAACTGATTATTACTTACAACTGATTATTACTTAGAACTGATTATTACTAAGAACTGATTATTACTTAGAACTGATTATTACTTACAACTGATTATTACTTAGAACTGATTATTACTTACAACTGATTATTACTTACAACTGATTATAACTTACAACTGATTATTACTTACAACTGATTATTACTTACAACTGATTATTACTTAGAACTGATTATTACTTAACAACTGATTATTAATTAGAACTGATTATTACTTACAACTGATTATTACTTACAACTAATTATTACTTAGAACTGATTATTACTTACAACTGATTATTACTTAGAACTGATTATTACTTACAACTGATTATTACTTACAACTGATTATTACTTACAACTGATTATTACTTAGAACTGATTATTACTTACAACTGATAATTGCTTACAACTTATTATTACTTAGAACTGATTATTACTTACAACTGATTATCACTTACAACTGATTATTACTTACAACTGATTATTGCTTACAACTGATTATTACTTAGAACTGATTATTACTTATAACTGATTATTACTTACAACTGATTATTACTTAGAACTGATTATTACTTAGAACTGATAATTACTTACAACTGATTATTACTAACAACTGATTATTACTTACAACTGATTATTACTTACAACTGATTATTACTTAGAACTGATTATTACTTACAACTGATTATTGCTTACAACTGATTACTACTTAGAACTGATTATTACTTACAACTGATTATTACTTACAACTGAGTATTACTTAGAACTGATTATTACTTACAACTGATTATTACTTTGAACTGATTATTACTTAGAACTGATTATTACTTAGAACTGATTATTACTTAGAACTGATTATTACTTTGAACTTATTATTACTTACAACTGATTATTACTTAGAACTGATTATTACGTACAACTGATTATTACTTACAACTGATTATATCTTACAACTTATTATTACTTAGAACTGATTATTACTTACAACTGATTATTACTTAAAACTGATTATTACGTACAACTGATTATTACTTAGAACTGATTATTACTTACAACTGATTATTACTTAGAACTGATTATTACTTAGAACTTATTATTACTTACAACTGATTATTACTTAGAACTGATTATTACTTACAACTGATTATTACTTAGAACTGATTATTACTTACAACTGATTATTACTTACAACTGATTATTACTTACAACTGATTATTACTTACAACTGATTATTACTTAGAACTGATTATTACTTACAACTGATTATTACTTACAACTGATTATTACTTACAACTGATTATTACTTACAACTGATTATTACTTACAAATGATTATTACTTACAATTGATTATTACTTACAACTGATTATTACTTAGAACTGATTATTACTTACAACTGATTATTACTTACAACTGATTATTACTTAGAACTGATTATATCTTACAACTGATTATTACTTAGAACTGATTATTACTTACAACTGATTATTACTTACAACTGATTATTACTTAGAACTGATTATTACTTACAACTGATTATTACTTAGAACTGATTATTACTTACAACTGATTATTACTTACAACTGATTATTACTTAGAACTGATTATTACTTACAACTGATTATTACTTACAACTGATTATTACTTACAATTGATTATTACTTAAAACTGATTATTACTTAGAACTGATTATTACTTACAACTGATTATTACTTACAACTGATTATTACTTACAACTGATTATTACTTAGAACTGATTATTACTTAGAACTGATTATTACTTAGAACTGATTATTACTTAGAACTTATTATTACTTAGAACTGATTATTACTTAGAACTTATTATTACTTACAACTGATTATTACTTAGAACTTATTATTACTTACAACTGATTATTACTTACAACTGATTATTACTTACAATTGATTATTACTAAAAACTGATTATTACTTAGAACTGATTATTACTTAGAACTGATTATTACTTACAACTGATTATTACTTAGAACTGATTATTACTTAGAACTGATTATTACTTAGAACTGATTATTACTTAGAACTGATTATTACTTACAACTGATTATTACTTAGAACTGATTATTACTTACAACTGATTATTACTTAGAACTGATTATTACTTAAAACTGATTATTACTTAGAACTGATTATTACTTAGAACTGATTATGACTTACAACTGATTATTACTTAGAACTGATTATTACTTAGAACTGATTATTACTTACAACTGAGTATTACTTAGAACTGATTATTACTTACAACTGAGTATTACTTAGAACTGATTATTACTTAGAACTGATTATTACTTACAACTGATTATTACTTAGAACTGATTATTACTTACAACTAGTTATTACTTAGACCTGATTATTACTTAAAACTGATTATTACTTAGAACTGATTATTACTTAGAACTGATTATTACTTAGAACTGATTATTACTTACAACTGATTATTACTTACAGCTGATTATTACGTACAACTGATTATTACTTAGAACTGATTATTACTTAGAACTGATTATTACTTACAAATGATTATTACTTAGAACTGATTATTACTTAGAACTTATTATTACTTACAACTGATTATTACTTACAATTGATTATTACTTAAAACTGATTATTACTTAGAACTGATTATTACTTACAACTGATTATTACTTACAACTGATTATTACTTACAACTGATTATTACTTAGAACTGATTATTACTTACAACTGATTATTACTTAGAACTGATTATTACTTACAACTGATTATTACTTAGAACTGATTATTACTTAGAACTTATTATTACTTAGAACTGATTATTACTTAGAACTTATTATTACTTACAACTGATTATTACTTACAACTGATTATTACTTACAATTGATTATTACTTAGAACTGATTATTACTTAGAACTGATTATTACTTACAACTGATTATTACTTAGAACTGATTATTACTTAGAACTGATTATTACTTAGAACTGATTATTACTTAGAACTGATTATTACTTACAACTGATTATTACTTACAACTGATTATTACTTAGAACTGATTATTACTTAAAACAGATTATTACTTAGAACTGATTATTACTTAGAACTGATTATTACTTACAACTGATTATTACTTAGAACTGATTATTACTTAGAACTGATTATTACTTACAACTGAGTATTACTTAGAACTGATTATTACTTACAACTGATTATTACTTAGAACTGATTATTACTTAGAACTGATTATTACTTACAACTGATTATTACTTAGAACTGATTATTACTTACAAATGATTATTACTTAGACCTGATTATTACTTAAAACTGATTATTACTTAGAACTGATTATTACTTAGAACTGATTATTACTTAGAACTTATTATTACTTACAACTGATTATTACTTAGAACTGATTATTACTTACAACTGATTATTACTTAGAACTGATTATTACTTAGAACTGATTATTACTTACAACTGATTATTACTTACAACTGATTATTACTTACAACTGATGATATCTTACAACTGATTATTACTTAGAACTGATTATTACTTAGAACTGATTATTACTTAGAACTGATTATTACTTAGAACTGATTATTACTTACAACTGATTATTACTTAAAACTGATTATTACTTAGAACTTATTATTACTTACAACTGATTTTTACTTAGAACTGATTATTACTTAGAACTTATTATTACCTACAACTGATTATTGCTTAGAACTGATTATTACTTACAAATGATTATTACTTACAACTGATTATTACTTACAACTGATTATATCTTACAACTGATTATTACTTAGAACTGATTATTACTTAGAACTGATTATTACTTAGAACTGATTATTACTTAGAACTGATTATTACTTACAACTGATTATTACTTAGAACTGATTATTACTTAGAACTGATTATTACTTACAACTGATTATTACTTAGAACTGATTATTACTTACAACTGATTATTACTTACAACTGATTATTACTTACAACTGATTATATCTTACAACTGATTATTACTTAGAACGTATTATTACTTAGAACTGATTATTACTTAGAACTGATTATTACTTAGAACTGATTATTACTTAGAACTTATTATTACTTAGAACTGATTATTACTTACAACTGATTATTACTTACAACTGATTATTACTTACAACTGATTATTACTAAGAACTGATTATTACTTAGAACTGATTATTACTTACAACTGATTATTACTTAGAACTGATTATTACTTACAACTGATTATTACTTACAACTGATTATTACTTACAACTGATTATTACTTACAACTGATTATTACTTACAACTGATTATTACTTAGAATTGATTATTACTTAACAACTGATTATTAATTAGAACTGATTATTACTTACAACTGATTATTACTTACAACTAATTATTACTTAGAACTGATTATTACTTACAACTGATTATTACTTAGAACTGATTATTACTTACAACTGATTATTACTTACAACTGATTATTACTTACAACTGATTATTACTTAGAACTGATTATTACTTACAACTGATTATTGCTTACAACTGATTATTACTTAGAACTGATTATTACTTACAACTGATTATCACTTACAACTGATTATTACTTACAACTGATTATTGCTTACAACTGATTATTACTTAGAACTGATTATTACTTATAACTGATTATTACTTACAACTGATTATTACTTAGAACTGATTATTACTTAGAACTGATAATTACTTACAACTGATTATTACTAACAACTGATTATTACTTACAACTGATTATTACTTACAACTGATTATTACTTAGAACTGATTATTACTTACAACTGATTATTACTTACAACTGATTATTACTTAGAACTGATTATTACTTAGAACTTATTATTACTTACAACTGATTATTACTTAGAACTGATTATTACTTACAACTGATTATTACTTAGAACTGATTATTACTTACAACTGATTATTACTTACAACTGATTATTACTTACAACTGATTATTACTTACAACTGATTATTACTTAGAACTGATTATTACTTACAACTGATTATTACTTACAACTGATTATTACTTACAACTGATTATTACTTACAACTGATTATTACTTACAAATGATTATTACTTACAATTGATTATTACTTACAACTGATTATTACTTAGAACTGATTATTACTTACAACTGATTATTACTTACAACTGATTATTACTTAGAACTGATTATATCTTACAACTGATTATTACTTAGAACTGATTATTACTTACAACTGATTATTACTTACAACTGATTATTACTTAGAACTGATTATTACTTACAACTGATTATTACTTAGAACTGATTATTACTTACAACTGATTATTACTTACAACTGATTATTACTTAGAACTGATTATTACTTACAACTGATTATTACTTACAACTGATTATTACTTACAATTGATTATTACTTAAAACTGATTATTACTTAGAACTGATTATTACTTACAACTGATTATTACTTACAACTGATTATTACTTACAACTGATTATTACTTAGAACTGATTATTACTTAGAACTGATTATTACTTAGAACTGATTATTACTTAGAACTTATTATTACTTAGAACTGATTATTACTTAGAACTTATTATTACTTACAACTGATTATTACTTAGAACTTATTATTACTTACAACTGATTATTACTTACAACTGATTATTACTTACAATTGATTATTACTAAAAACTGATTATTACTTAGAACTGATTATTACTTAGAACTGATTATTACTTACAACTGATTATTACTTAGAACTGATTATTACTTAGAACTGATTATTACTTAGAACTGATTATTACTTAGAACTGATTATTACTTACAACTGATTATTACTTAGAACTGATTATTACTTACAACTGATTATTACTTAGAACTGATTATTACTTAAAACTGATTATTACTTAGAACTGATTATTACTTAGAACTGATTATGACTTACAACTGATTATTACTTAGAACTGATTATTACTTAGAACTGATTATTACTTACAACTGAGTATTACTTAGAACTGATTATTACTTACAACTGAGTATTACTTAGAACTGATTATTACTTAGAACTGATTATTACTTACAACTGATTATTACTTAGAACTGATTATTACTTACCACTAGTTATTACTTAGACCTGATTATTACTTAAAACTGATTATTACTTAGAACTGATTATTACTTAGAACTGATTATTACTTAGAACTGATTATTACTTACAACTGATTATTACTTACAGCTGATTATTACGTACAACTGATTATTACTTAGAACTGATTATTACTTAGAACTGATTATTACTTACAAATGATTATTACTTAGAACTGATTATTACTTAGAACTTATTATTACTTACAACTGATTATTACTTACAATTGATTATTACTTAAAACTGATTATTACTTAGAACTGATTATTACTTACAACTGATTATTACTTACAACTGATTATTACTTACAACTGATTATTACTTAGAACTGATTATTACTTACAACTGATTATTACTTAGAACTGATTATTACTTACAACTGATTATTACTTAGAACTGATTATTACTTAGAACTTATTATTACTTAGAACTGATTATTACTTAGAACTTATTATTACTTACAACTGATTATTACTTACAACTGATTATTACTTACAATTGATTATTACTAAAAACTGATTATTACTTAGAACTGATTATTACTTAGAACTGATTATTACTTACAACTGATTATTACTTAGAACTGATTATTACTTAGAACTGATTATTACTTAGAACTGATTATTACTTAGAACTGATTATTACTTACAACTGATTATTACTTAGAACTGATTATTACTTACAACTGATTATTACTTAGAACTGATTATTACTTAAAACTGATTATTACTTAGAACTGATTATTACTTAGAACTGATTATTACTTACAACTGATTATTACTTAGAACTGATTATTACTTAGAACTGATTATTACTTACAACTGAGTATTACTTAGAACTGATTATTACTTACAACTGATTATTACTTAGAACTGATTATTACTTAGAACTGATTATTACTTACAACTGATTATTACTTAGAACTGATTATTACTTACAAATGATTATTACTTAGACCTGATTATTACTTAAAACTGATTATTACTTAGAACTGATTATTACTTAGAACTGATTATTACTTAGAACTTATTATTACTTACAACTGATTATTACTTAGAACTGATTATTACTTACAACTGATTATTACTTAGAACTGATTATTACTTAGAACTGATTATTACTTACAACTGATTATTACTTACAACTGATTATTACTTACAACTGATGATATCTTACAACTGATTATTACTTAGAACTGATTATTACTTAGAACTGATTATTACTTAGAACTGATTATTACTTAGAACTGATTATTACTTACAACTGATTATTACTTAAAACTGATTATTACTTAGAACTTATTATTACTTACAACTGATTTTTACTTAGAACTGATTATTACTTAGAACTTATTATTACCTACAACTGATTATTGCTTAGAACTGATTATTACTTACAAATGATTATTACTTACAACTGATTATTACTTACAACTGATTATATCTTACAACTGATTATTACTTAGAACTGATTATTACTTAGAACTGATTATTACTTAGAACTGATTATTACTTACAACTGATTATTACTTAGAACTGATTATTACTTAGAACTGATTATTACTTACAACTGATTATTACTTAGAACTGATTATTACTTACAACTGATTATTACTTACAACTGATTATTACTTACAACTGATTATATCTTACAACTGATTATTACTTAGAACGTATTATTACTTAGAACTGATTATTACTTAGAACTGATTATTACTTAGAACTGATTATTACTTAGAACTTATTATTACTTAGAACTGATTATTACTTACAACTGATTATTACTTACAACTGATTATTACTTAGAACTGATTATTACTAAGAACTGATTATTACTTAGAACTGATTATTACTTACAACTGATTATTACTTAGAACTGATTATTACTTACAACTGATTATTACTTACAACTGATTATAACATACAACTGATTATTACTTACAACTGATTATTACTTACAACTGATTATTACTTAGAACTGATTATTACTTAACAACTGATTATTAATTAGAACTGATTATTACTTACAACTGATTATTACTTACAACTAATTATTACTTAGAACTGATTATTACTTACAACTGATTATTACTTAGAACTGATTATTACTTACAACTGATTATTACTTACAACTGATTATTACTTACAACTGATTATTACTTAGAACTGATTATTACTTACAACTGATTATTGCTTACAACTGATTATTACTTAGAACTGATTATTACTTACAACTGATTATCACTTACAACTGATTATTACTTACAACTGATTATTGCTTACAACTGATTATTACTTAGAACTGATTATTACTTATAACTGATTATTACTTACAACTGATTATTACTTAGAACTGATTATTACTTAGAACTGATAATTACTTACAACTGATTATTACTAACAACTGATTATTACTTACAACTGATTATTACTTACAACTGATTATTACTTAGAACTGATTATTACTTACAACTGATTATTACTTACAACTGATTACTACTTAGAACTGATTATTACTTACAACTGATTATTACTTACAACTGATTATTACTTAGAACTGATTATTACTTACAACTGATTATTACTTTGAACTGATTATTACTTAGAACTGATTATTACTTAGAACTGATTATTACTTAGAACTGATTATTACTTTGAACTTATTATTACTTACAACTGATTATTACTTAGAACTGATTATTACGTACAACTGATTATTACTTACAACTGATTATTACTTACAACTGATTATAACTTACAACTGATTATTTCTTACAACTGATTATTACTTACAACTGATTATTACTTACAACTGATTATTACTTACAACTGATTATTACTTACAACTGATTATTACTTTGAACTGATTATTACTTACAACTGATTATTACTTAGGACTGATTATTACTTACAACTGATTATTACTTACAACTGATTATTTCTTACAACTGATTATTACTTACAACTGATTATTACTTAGAACTTATTATTACTTAGAACTGATTATTACTTACAACCGATTATTACTTAGAACTGATTATTTCTTACAACTGATTATTACTTACAACTGATTATTACTTAGAACTTATTATTACTTAGAACTGATTATTACTTACAACTGATTATTACTTACAACTGATTATTACTTACAACTGATTATTACTTACAACTGATTATATCTTACAACTGATTATTACTTACAACTGATTATTACTTACAACTGATTATTACTTACAACTGATTATTACTTACAACTGATTATTACTTAGAACTGATTATTACTTACAACTGATTATTACTTACAACTGATTACTACTTAGAACTGATTATTACTTACAACTGATTATTACTTACAACTGATTATTACTTAGAACTGATTATTACTTACAACTGATTATTACTTTGAACTGATTATTACTTAGAACTGATTATTACTTAGAACTGATTATTACTTAGAACTGATTATTACTTTGAACTTATTATTACTTACAACTGATTATTACTTAGAACTGATTATTACGTACAACTGATTATTACTTACAACTGATTATTACTTACAACTGATTATAACTTACAACTGATTATTTCTTACAACTGATTATTACTTACAACTGATTATTACTTACAACTGATTATTACTTACAACTGATTATTACTTACAACTGATTATTACTTTGAACTGATTATTACTTACAACTGATTATTACTTAGGACTGATTATTACTTACAACTGATTATTACTTACAACTGATTATTTCTTACAACTGATTATTACTTACAACTGATTATTACTTAGAACTTATTATTACTTAGAACTGATTATTACTTACAACCGATTATTACTTAGAACTGATTATTTCTTACAACTGATTATTACTTACAACTGATTATTACTTAGAACTTATTATTACTTAGAACTGATTATTACTTACAACTGATTATTACTTACAACTGATTATTACTTACAACTGATTATTACTTACAACTGATTATATCTTACAACTGATTATTACTTACAACTGATTATTACTTACAACTGATTATTACTTAGAACTGATTATTACTTACAACTGATTATTACTTAGAACTGATTATTACTTAGAACTTATTATTACTTACAACTGATTATTACTTACAACTGATTATTACTTAGAACTGATTATTACTTACAACTGATTATTACTTACAACTGATTATTACTTACAACTGATTATTACTTAGAACTGATTATTACTTAGAACTTATTATTACTTACAACTGATTATTACTTAGAACTGATTATTACGTACAACTGATTATTACTTACAACTGATTATTACTTACAACTGATTATAACTTACAACTGATTATTTCTTACAACTGATTATTACTTACAACTGATTATTACTTACAACTGATTATTACTTACAACTGATTATTACTTACAACTGATTATTACTTTGAACTGATTATTACTTACAACTGATTATTACTTAGGACTGATTATTACTTACAACTGATTATTACTTACAACTGATTATTTCTTACAACTGATTATTACTTACAACTGATTATTACTTAGAACTTATTATTACTTAGAACTGATTATTACTTACAACCGATTATTACTTAGAACTGATTATTTCTTACAACTGATTATTACTTACAACTGATTATTACTTAGAACTTATTATTACTTAGAACTGATTATTACTTACAACTGATTATTACTTACAACTGATTATTACTTACAACTGATTATTACTTACAACTGATTATATCTTACAACTGATTATTACTTACAACTGATTATTACTTACAACTGATTATTACTTAGAACTGATTATTACTTACAACTGATTATTACTTAGAACTGATTATTACTTAGAACTTATTATTACTTACAACTGATTATTACTTACAACTGATTATTACTTAGAACTGATTATTACTTACAACTGATTATTACTTACAACTGATTATTACTTACAACTGATTATTACTTAGAACTGATTATTACTTAGAACTGATTATTACTTAGAACTGATTATTACTTACAACTCATTATTACTTACAACTGATTATTACTTACAACTGATTATTACTTACAACTGATTATTACTTACAACTGATTATTACTTAGAACTGATTATTACGTACAACTGATTATTACTTACAACTGATTATTACTTACAACTGATTATTACTTACAACTGATTATTACTTAACAACTGATTATTAATAAGAACTGATTATTACTTACAACTGATTATTACTTACAACTAATTATTACTTAGAACTGATTATTACTTACAACTGATTATTACTTAGAATTGATTATTACTTACAACTGATTATTACTTACAACTGATTATTACTTACAACTGATTATTACTTACAACTGATTATATCTTACAACTGATTATTACTTACAACTGATTATTACTTACAACTGATTATTGCTTACAACTGTTTATTACTTAGAACTGATTATTACTTACAACTGATTATCACTTACAACTGATTATTACTTACAACTGATTATTGCTTACAACTAATTATTACTTAGAACTGATTATTACTTAGAACTGGTTATTACTTACAACTGATTATTACTTCGAACTGATTATTACTTAGAACTGATTATTACTTACAACTGATTATTACTTACAACTGATTATTACTTACAACTGATTATTACTTAGAACTGATTATTACTTAGAACTGATTATTACTTAAAACTGATTATTTCTTACAACTGATTATTACTTACAACTGATTACTACTTAGAACTGATTATTACTTACAACTGATTATTACTTAGAACTGATTATTACTTAGAACTGATTATTACTTACAACTGATTATTACTTAGAACTGATTATTACTTAGAACTGATTATTACTTACAACTGATTATTACTTAGAACTGATTATTACTTACAACTGATTATTACTTACAACTGATTATTACTTACAACTGATTATATCTTACAACTGATTATTACTTAGAACGTATTATTACTTAGAACTGATTATTACTTAGACCTGATTATTACTTAGAACTGATTATTACTTAGAACTTATTATTACTTAGAACTGATTATTACTTACAACTGATTATTACTTACAACTGATTATTACTTAGAACTGATTATTACTAAGAACTGATTATTACTTAGAACTGATTATTACTTACAACTGATTATTACTTAGAACTGATTATTACTTACAACTGATTATTACTTACAACTGATTATAACTTACAACTGATTATTACTTACAACTGATTATTACTTACAACTGATTATTACTTAGAACTGATTATTACTTAACAACTGATTATTAATTAGAACTGATTATTACTTACAACTGATTATTACTTACAACTAATTATTACTTAGAACTGATTATTACTTACAACTGATTATTACTTAGAACTGATTATTACTTACAACTGATTATTACTTACAACTGATTATTACTTACAACTGATTATATCTTACAACTGATTATTACTTAGAACTGATTATTACTTACAACTGATTATAGCTTACAACTGATTATTACTTAGAACTGATTATTACTTACAACTGATTATCACTTACAACTGATTATTACTTACAACTGATTATTGCTAACAACTGATTATTACTTAGAACTGATTATTACTTATAACTGATTATTACTTACAACTGATTATTACTTTGAACTGATTATTACTTAGAACTGATTATTACTTAGAACTGATTATTACTTAGAACTGATTATTACTTTGAACTTATTATTACTTACAACTGATTATTACTTAGAACTTATTATTACGTACAACTGATTATTACTTACAACTGATTATTACTTACAACTGATTATAACTTACAACTGATTATTTTTTACAACTGATTATTACTTACAACTGATTATTACTTACAACTGATTATTACTTACAACTGATTATTACTTACAACTGATTATTACTTTGAACTGATTATTACTTACAACTGATTATTACTTAGGACTGATTATTACTACCAACTGATTATTACTTACAACTGATTATTTCTTACAACTGATTATTACTTACAACTGATTATTACTTAGAACTTATTATTACTTAGAACTGATTATTACTTACAACCGATTATTACTTAGAACTGATTATTTCTTACAACTGATTATTACTTACAACTGATTATTACTTAGAACTTATTATTACTTAGAACTGATTATTACTTACAACTGATTATTACTTACAACTGATTATTACTTACAACTGATTATATCTTACAACTGATTATTACTTACAACTTATTATTACTTACAACTGATTATTACTTAGAACTGATTATTACTTACAACTGATTATTACTTAGAACTGATTATTACTTAGAACTTATTATTACTTACAACTGATTATTACTTACAACTGATTATTACTTAGAACTGATTATTACTTACAACTGATTATTACTTACAACTGATTATTACTTACAACTGATTATTACTTAGAACTGATTATTACTTAGAACTGATTATTACTTAGAACTGATTATTACGTACAACTGATTATTACTTACAACTGATTATTACTTACAACTGATTATTACTTACAACTGATTATTACTTAACAACTGATTATTAATTAGAACTGATTATTACTTACAACTGATTATTACTTACAACTAATTATTACTTAGAACTGATTATTACTTACAACTGATTATTACTTAGAATTGATTATTACTTACAACTGATTATTACTTACAACTGATTATTACTTACAACTGATTATTACTTACAACTGATTATATCTTACAACTGATTATTACTTACAACTGATTATTACTTACAACTGATTATTGCTTACAACTGATTATTACTTAGAACTGATTATTACTTACAACTGATTATCACTTACAACTGATTATTACTTACAACTGATTATTGCTTACAACTGATTATTACTTAGAACTGATTATTACTTATAACTGATTATTACTTACAACTGATTATTACTTCGAACTGATTATTACTTAGAACTGATTATTACTTACAACTGATTATTACTTACAACTGATTATTACTTACAACTGATTATTACTTAGAACTGATTATTACTTAGAACTGATTATTACTTAAAACTGATTATTTCTTACAACTGATTATTACTTACAACTGATTACTACTTAGAACTGATTATTACTTACAACTGATTATTACTTACAACTGATTATTACTTAGAACTGATTATTACTTACAACTGATTATTACTTAGAACTGATTATTACTTAGAAATGATTATTACTTAGAACTGATTATTACTTAGAACTGATTATTACTTTGAACTTATTATTACTTACAACTGATTATTACTTAGAACTTATTATTACGTACAACTGATTATTACTTACAACTGATTATTACTTACAACTGATTATAAGTTACAACTGATTATTTCTTACAACTGATTATTACTTACAACTGATTATTACTTACAACTGATTATTACTTACAACTGATTATTACTTACAACTGATTATTACTTTGAACTGATTATTACTTACAACTGATTATTACTTAGAACTGATTATTACTTACAACTGATTATTACTTACAACTGATTATTTCTTACAACTGATTATTACTTACAACTTATTATTACTTAGAACTTATTATTACTTAGAACTGATTATTACTTACAACTGATTATTACTTAGAACTGATTATTTCTTACAACTGATTATTACTTACAACTGATTATTACTTAGAACTTATTATTACTTAGAACTGATTATTACTTACAACTGATTATTACTTACAACTGATTATTACTTACAACTGATTATTACTTACAACTGATTATATCTTACAACTGATTATTACTTACAACTGATTATAACTTACAACTGATTATTACTTAGAACTGATTATTACTTACAACTGATTATTACTTAGAACTGATTATTACTTAGAACTTATTATTACTTACAACTGATTATTACTTACAACTGATTATTACTTAGAACTGATTATTACTTACAACTGATTATTACTTACAACTGATTATAACTTAGAACTGATTATTACTTAGAACTGATTATTACTTACAACTCATTATTACTTACAACTCATTATTACTTACAACTGATTATTACTTACAACTGATTATTACTTACAACTGATTATTACTTAGAACTGATTATTACTGAGAACTGATTATTACGTACAACTGATTATTACTTACAACTGATTATTACTTACAACTGATTATTACTTACAACTGATTATTACTTAGAACTGATTATTACTTACAACTGATTATTACTTAGAACTGATTATTACTTACAACTGATTATTGCTTACAACTGATTATTACTTAGAACTGATTATTACTTACAACTGATTATCACTTACAACTGATTATTACTTACAACTGATTATTGCTTACAACTGATTATTACTTAGAACTGATTATTACTTATAACTGATTATTACTTACAACTGATTATTACTTAGAACTGATTATTACTTAGAACTGATAATTACTTACAACTGATTATTACTAACAACTGATTATTACTTACAACTGATTATTACTTACAACTGATTATTACTTAGAACTGATTATTACTTACAACTGATTATTACTTACAACTGATTACTACTTAGAACTGATTATTACTTACAACTGATTATTACTTACAACTGATTATTACTTAGAACTGATTATTACTTACAACTGATTATTACTTTGAACTGATTATTACTTAGAACTGATTATTACTTAGAACTGATTATTACTTAGAACTGATTATTACTTTGAACTTATTATTACTTACAACTGATTATTACTTAGAACTTATTATTACGTACAACTGATTATTACTTACAACTGATTATTACTTACAACTGATTATAACTTACAACTGATTATTTCTTACAACTGATTATTACTTACAACTGATTATTACTTACAACTGATTATTACTTACAACTGATTATTACTTTGAACTGATTATTACTTACAACTGATTATTACTTAGGACTGATTATTACTTACAACTGATTATTACTTACAACTGATTATTTCTTACAACTGATTATTACTTACAACTGATTATTACTTAGAACTTATTATTACTTAGAACTGATTATTACTTACAACCGATTATTACTTAGAACTGATTATTTCTTACAACTGATTATTACTTACAACTGATTATTACTTAGAACTTATTATTACTTAGAACTGATTATTACTTACAACTGATTATTACTTACAACTGATTATTACTTACAACTGATTATTACTTACAACTGATTATATCTTACAACTGATTATTACTTACAACTGATTATTACTTACAACTGATTATTACTTAGAACTGATTATTACTTACAACTGATTATTACTTAGAACTGATTATTACTTAGAACTTATTATTACTTACAACTGATTATTACTTACAACTGATTATTACTTAGAACTGATTATTACTTACAACTGATTATTACTTACAACTGATTATTACTTAGAACTGATTATTACTTAGAACTGATTATTACTTAGAACTGATTATTACTTACAACTCATTATTACTTACAACTGATTATTACTTACAACTGATTATTACGTACAACTGATTATTACTTACAACTGATTATTACTTAGAACTGATTATTACTTAGAACTGATTATTACGTACAACTGATTATTACTTACAACTGATTATTACTTACAACTGATTATTACTTACAACTGATTATTACTTAACAACTGATTATTAATTAGAACTGATTATTACTTACAACTGATTATTACTTACAACTAATTATTACTTAGAACTGATTATTACTTACAACTGATTATTACTTAGAATTGATTATTACTTACAACTGATTATTACTTACAACTGATTATTACTTACAACTGATTATTACTTACAACTGATTATATCTTACAACTGATTATTACTTACAACTGATTATTACTTACAACTGATTATTGCTTACAACTGATTATTACTTAGAACTGATTATTACTTACAACTGATTATCACTTACAACTGATTATTACTTACAACTGATTATTGCTTACAACTGATTATTACTTAGAACTGATTATTACTTATAACTGATTATTACTTACAACTGATTATTACTTAGAACTGATTATTACTTACAACTGATTATTACTTACAACTGATTATTACTTACAACTGATTATTACTTACAACTGATTATTACTTAGAACTGATTATTACTTAGAACTGATTATTACTTAAAACTGATTATTTCTTACAACTGATTATTACTTACAACTGATTACTACTTAGAACTGATTATTACTTACAACTGATTATTACTTACAACTGATTATTACTTAGAACTGATTATTACTTACAACTGATTATTACTTAGAACTGATTATTACTTAGAACTGATTATTACTTACAACTGATTATTACTTAGAACTGATTATTACTTACAACTGATTATTACTTACAACTGATTATTACTTACAACTGATTATATCTTACAACTGATTATTACTTAGAACGTATTATTACTTAGAACTGATTATTACTTAGAACTGATTATTACTTAGAACTGATTATTACTTAGAACTTATTATTACTTAGAACTGATTATTACTTACAACTGATTATTACTTACAACTGATTATTACTTAGAACTGATTATTACTAAGAACTGATTATTACTTAGAACTGATTATTACTTACAACTGATTATTACTTAGAACTGATTATTACTTACAACTGATTATTACTTACAACTGATTAAAACTTACAACTGATTATTACTTACAACTGATTATTACTTACAACTGATTATTACTTAGAACTGATTATTACTTAACAACTGATTATTAATTAGAACTGATTATTACTTACAACTGATTATTACTTACAACTAATTATTACTTAGAACTGATTATTACTTACAACTGATTATTACTTAGAACTGATTATTACTTACAACTGATTATTACTTACAACTGATTATTACTTACAACTGATTATATCTTACAACTGATTATTACTTAGAACTGATTATTACTTACAACTGATTATTGCTTACAACTGATTATTACTTAGAACTGATTATTACTTACAACTGATTATCACTTACAACTGATTATTACTTACAACTGATTATTGCTTACAACTGATTATTACTTAGAACTGATTATTACTTATAACTGATTATTACTTACAACTGATTATTACTTAGAACTGATTATTACTTAGAACTGATAATTACTTACAACTGATTATTACTAACAACTGATTATTACTTACAACTGATTATTACTTACAACTGATTATTACTTAGAACTGATTATTACTTACAACTGATTATTACTTACAACTGATTACTACTTAGAACTGATTATTACTTACAACTGATTATTACTTACAACTGATTATTACTTAGAACTGATTATTACTTACAACTGATTATTACTTTGAACTGATTATTACTTAGAACTGATTATTACTTAGAACTGATTATTACTTAGAACTGATTATTACTTTGAACTTATTATTACTTACAACTGATTATTACTTAGAACTTATTATTACGTACAACTGATTATTACTTACAACTGATTATTACTTACAACTGATTATAACTTACAACTGATTATTTCTTACAACTGATTATTACTTACAACTGATTATTACTTACAACTGATTATTACTTACAACTGATTATTACTTAGGACTGATTATTACTTTGAACTGATTATTACTTACAACTGATTATTACTTAGGACTGATTATTACTTACAACTGATTATTACTTACAACTGATTATTTCTTACAACTGATTATTACTTACAACTGATTATTACTTAGAACTTATTATTACTTACAACTGATTATTACTTACAACCGATTATTACTTAGAACTGATTATTTCTTACAACTGATTATTACTTACAACTGATTATTACTTAGAACTTATTATTACTTAGAACTGATTATTACTTACAACTGATTATTACTTACAACTGATTATTACTTACAACTGATTATATCTTACAACTGATTATTACTTACAACTGATTATTACTTACAACTGATTATTACTTAGAACTGATTATTACTTACAACTGATTATTACTTAGAACTGATTATTACTTAGAACTTATTATTACTTACAACTGATTATTACTTACAACTGATTATTACTTAGAACTGATTATTACTTACAACTGATTATTACTTACAACTGATTATTACTTACAACTGATTATTACTTAGAACTGATTATTACTTAGAACTGATTATTACTTAGAACTGATTATTACTTACAACTGATTATTACTTAGAACTGATTATTACTTACAACTGATTATTACTTAGAACTGATTATTACTTAGAACTGATTATTACGTACAACTGATTATTACTTACAACTGATTATTACTTACAACTGATTATTACATACAACTGATTATTACTTAACAACTGATTATTAATTAGAACTGATTATTACTTACAACTGATTATTACTTACAACTTATTATTACTTAGAACTGATTATTACTTACAACTGATTATTACTTAGAATTGATTATTACTTACAACTGATTATTACTTACAACTGATTATTACTTACAACTGATTATTACTTACAACTGATTATATCTTACAACTGATTATTACTTACAACTGATTATTACTTACAACTGATTATTGCTTACAACTGATTATTACTTAGAACTGATTATTACTTACAACTGATTATCACTTACAACTGATTATTACTTACAACTGATTATTGCTTACAACTGATTATTACTTAGAACTGATTATTACTTATAACTGATTATTACTTACAACTGATTATTACTTCGAACTGATTATTACTTAGAACTGATTATTACTTACAACTGATTATTACTTACAACTGATTATTACTTACAACTGATTATTACTTAGAACTGATTATTACTTAGAACTGATTATTACTTAAAACTGATTATTTCTTACAACTGATTATTACTTACAACTGATTACTACTTAGAACTGATTATTAATTACAACTGATTATTACTTACAACTGATTATTACTTAGAACTGATTATTACTTAGAACTGATTATTACTTTGAACTGATTATTACTTAGAACTGATTATTACTTAGAACTGATTATTACTTAGAACTGATTATTACTTTGAACTTATTATTACTTACAACTGATTATTACTTAGAACTTATTATTACGTACGACTGATTATTACTTACAACTGATTATTACTTACAACTGATTATAACTTACAACTGATTATTTCTTACAACTGATTATTACTTACAACTGATTATTACTTACAACTGATTATTACTTACAACTGATTATTACTTACAACTGATTATTACTTTGAACTGATTATTACTTACAACTGATTATTACTTAGAACTGATTATTACTTACAACTGATTATTACTTACAACTGATTATTTCTTACAACTGATTATTACTTACAACTGATTATTACTTAGAACTTATTATTACTTAGAACTGATTATTACTTACAACTGATTATTACTTAGAACTGATTATTTCTTACAACTGATTATTACTTACAACTGATTATTACTTAGAACTTATTATTACTTAGAACTGATTATTACTTACAACTGATTATTACTTACAACTGATTATTACTTACAACTGATTATTACTTACAACTGATTATATCTTACAACTGATTATTACTTACAACTGATTATAACTTACAACTGATTATTACTTAGAACTGATTATTACTTAGAACTGATTATTACTTAGAACTTATTATTACTTAGAACTTATTATTACTTACAACTGATTATTACTTACAACTGATTATTACTTAGAACTGATTATTACTTACAACTGATTATTACTTACAACTGATTATTTCTTACAACTGATTATTACTTACAACTGATTATTACTTAGAACTTATTATTACTTAGAACTGATTATTACTTACAACTGATTATTACTTAGAACTGATTATTTCTTACAACTGATTATTACTTTGAACTGATTATTACTTAGAACTTATTATTACTTAGAACTGATTATTACTTACAACTGATTATTACTTACAACTGATTATTACTTACAACTGATTATTACTTACAACTGATTATTACTTACAACTGATTATTACTTACAACTAATTATTACTTAGAACTGATTATTACTTACAACTGATTATTACTTAGAATTGATTATTACTTACAACTGATTATTACTTACAACTGATTATTACTTACAACTGATTATTACTTACAACTGATTATATCTTACAACTGATTATTACTTACAACTGATTATTACTTACAACTGATTATTGCTTACAACTGATTATTACTTAGAACTGATTATTACTTACAACTGATTATCACTTACAACTGATTATTACTTACAACTGATTATTGCTTACAACTGATTATTACTTTAAACTGATTATTACTTATAACTGATTATTACTTACAACTGATTATTACTTCGAACTGATTATTACTTAGAACTGATTATTACTTACAACTGATTATTACTTACAACTGATTATTACTTACAACTGATTATTACTTAGAACTGATTATTACTTAGAACTGATTATTACTTAAAACTGATTATTTCTTACAACTGATTATTACTTACAACTGATTACTACTTAGAACTGATTATTACTTACAACTGATTATTACTTACAACTGATTATTACTTAGAACTGATTATTACTTACAACTGATTATTACTTAGAACTGATTATTACTTAGAAATGATTATTACTTAGAACTGATTATTACTTAGAACTGATTATTACTTTGAACTTATTATTACTTACAACTGATTATTACTTAGAACTTATTATTACGTACAACTGATTATTACTTACAACTGATTATTACTTACAACTGATTATAAGTTACAACTGATTATTTCTTACAACTGATTATTACTTACAACTGATTATTACTTACAACTGATTATTACTTACAACTGATTATTACTTACAACTGATTATTACTTTGAACTGATTATTACTTACAACTGATTATTACTTAGAACTGATTATTACTTACAACTGATTATTACTTACAACTGATTATTTCTTACAACTGATTATTACTTACAACTTATTATTACTTAGAACTTATTATTACTTAGAACTGATTATTACTTACAACTGATTATTACTTAGAACTGATTATTTCTTACAACTGATTATTACTTACAACTGATTATTACTTAGAACTTATTATTACTTAGAACTGATTATTACTTACAACTGATTATTACTTACAACTGATTATTACTTACAACTGATTATTACTTACAACTGATTATATCTTACAACTGATTATTACTTACAACTGATTATAACTTACAACTGATTATTACTTAGAACTGATTATTACTTACAACTGATTATTACTTAGAACTGATTATTACTTAGAACTTATTATTACTTACAACTGATTATTACTTACAACTGATTATTACTTAGAACTGATTATTACTTACAACTGATTATTACTTACAACTGATTATAACTTAGAACTGATTATTACTTAGAACTGATTATTACTTACAACTCATTATTACTTACAACTCATTATTACTTACAACTGATTATTACTTACAACTGATTATTACTTACAACTGATTATTACTTAGAACTGATTATTACTGAGAACTGATTATTACGTACAACTGATTATTACTTACAACTGATTATTACTTACAACTGATTATTACTTACAACTGATTATTACTTAGAACTGATTATTACTTACAACTGATTATTACTTAGAACTGATTATTACTTACAACTGATTATTGCTTACAACTGATTATTACTTAGAACTGATTATTACTTACAACTGATTATCACTTACAACTGATTATTACTTACAACTGATTATTGCTTACAACTGATTATTACTTAGAACTGATTATTACTTATAACTGATTATTACTTACAACTGATTATTACTTAGAACTGATTATTACTTAGAACTGATAATTACTTACAACTGATTATTACTAACAACTGATTATTACTTACAACTGATTATTACTTACAACTGATTATTACTTAGAACTGATTATTACTTACAACTGATTATTACTTACAACTGATTACTACTTAGAACTGATTATTACTTACAACTGATTATTACTTACAACTGATTATTACTTAGAACTGATTATTACTTACAACTGATTATTACTTTGAACTGATTATTACTTAGAACTGATTATTACTTAGAACTGATTATTACTTAGAACTGATTATTACTTTGAACTTATTATTACTTACAACTGATTATTACTTAGAACTTATTATTACGTACAACTGATTATTACTTACAACTGATTATTACTTACAACTGATTATAACTTACAACTGATTATTTCTTACAACTGATTATTACTTACAACTGATTATTACTTACAACTGATTATTACTTACAACTGATTATTACTTTGAACTGATTATTACTTACAACTGATTATTACTTAGGACTGATTATTACTTACAACTGATTATTACTTACAACTGATTATTTCTTACAACTGATTATTACTTACAACTGATTATTACTTAGAACTTATTATTACTTAGAACTGATTATTACTTACAACCGATTATTACTTAGAACTGATTATTTCTTACAACTGATTATTACTTACAACTGATTATTACTTAGAACTTATTATTACTTAGAACTGATTATTACTTACAACTGATTATTACTTACAACTGATTATTACTTACAACTGATTATTACTTACAACTGATTATATCTTACAACTGATTATTACTTACAACTGATTATTACTTACAACTGATTATTACTTAGAACTGATTATTACTTACAACTGATTATTACTTAGAACTGATTATTACTTAGAACTTATTATTACTTACAACTGATTATTACTTACAACTGATTATTACTTAGAACTGATTATTACTTACAACTGATTATTACTTACAACTGATTATTACTTAGAACTGATTATTACTTAGAACTGATTATTACTTAGAACTGATTATTACTTACAACTCATTATTACTTACAACTGATTATTACTTACAACTGATTATTACGTACAACTGATTATTACTTACAACTGATTATTACTTAGAACTGATTATTACTTAGAACTGATTATTACGTACAACTGATTATTACTTACAACTGATTATTACTTACAACTGATTATTACTTACAACTGATTATTACTTAACAACTGATTATTAATTAGAACTGATTATTACTTACAACTGATTATTACTTACAACTAATTATTACTTAGAACTGATTATTACTTACAACTGATTATTACTTAGAATTGATTATTACTTACAACTGATTATTACTTACAACTGATTATTACTTACAACTGATTATTACTTACAACTGATTATATCTTACAACTGATTATTACTTACAACTGATTATTACTTACAACTGATTATTGCTTACAACTGATTATTACTTAGAACTGATTATTACTTACAACTGATTATCACTTACAACTGATTATTACTTACAACTGATTATTGCTTACAACTGATTATTACTTAGAACTGATTATTACTTATAACTGATTATTACTTACAACTGATTATTACTTAGAACTGATTATTACTTACAACTGATTATTACTTACAACTGATTATTACTTACAACTGATTATTACTTACAACTGATTATTACTTAGAACTGATTATTACTTAGAACTGATTATTACTTAAAACTGATTATTTCTTACAACTGATTATTACTTACAACTGATTACTACTTAGAACTGATTATTACTTACAACTGATTATTACTTACAACTGATTATTACTTAGAACTGATTATTACTTACAACTGATTATTACTTAGAACTGATTATTACTTAGAACTGATTATTACTTACAACTGATTATTACTTAGAACTGATTATTACTTACAACTGATTATTACTTACAACTGATTATTACTTACAACTGATTATATCTTACAACTGATTATTACTTAGAACGTATTATTACTTAGAACTGATTATTACTTAGAACTGATTATTACTTAGAACTGATTATTACTTAGAACTTATTATTACTTAGAACTGATTATTACTTACAACTGATTATTACTTACAACTGATTATTACTTAGAACTGATTATTACTAAGAACTGATTATTACTTAGAACTGATTATTACTTACAACTGATTATTACTTAGAACTGATTATTACTTACAACTGATTATTACTTACAACTGATTAAAACTTACAACTGATTATTACTTACAACTGATTATTACTTACAACTGATTATTACTTAGAACTGATTATTACTTAACAACTGATTATTAATTAGAACTGATTATTACTTACAACTGATTATTACTTACAACTAATTATTACTTAGAACTGATTATTACTTACAACTGATTATTACTTAGAACTGATTATTACTTACAACTGATTATTACTTACAACTGATTATTACTTACAACTGATTATATCTTACAACTGATTATTACTTAGAACTGATTATTACTTACAACTGATTATTGCTTACAACTGATTATTACTTAGAACTGATTATTACTTACAACTGATTATCACTTACAACTGATTATTACTTACAACTGATTATTGCTTACAACTGATTATTACTTAGAACTGATTATTACTTATAACTGATTATTACTTACAACTGATTATTACTTAGAACTGATTATTACTTAGAACTGATAATTACTTACAACTGATTATTACTAACAACTGATTATTACTTACAACTGATTATTACTTACAACTGATTATTACTTAGAACTGATTATTACTTACAACTGATTATTACTTACAACTGATTACTACTTAGAACTGATTATTACTTACAACTGATTATTACTTACAACTGATTATTACTTAGAACTGATTATTACTTACAACTGATTATTACTTTGAACTGATTATTACTTAGAACTGATTATTACTTAGAACTGATTATTACTTAGAACTGATTATTACTTTGAACTTATTATTACTTACAACTGATTATTACTTAGAACTTATTATTACGTACAACTGATTATTACTTACAACTGATTATTACTTACAACTGATTATAACTTACAACTGATTATTTCTTACAACTGATTATTACTTACAACTGATTATTACTTACAACTGATTATTACTTACAACTGATTATTACTTAGGACTGATTATTACTTTGAACTGATTATTACTTACAACTGATTATTACTTAGGACTGATTATTACTTACAACTGATTATTACTTACAACTGATTATTTCTTACAACTGATTATTACTTACAACTGATTATTACTTAGAACTTATTATTACTTACAACTGATTATTACTTACAACCGATTATTACTTAGAACTGATTATTTCTTACAACTGATTATTACTTACAACTGATTATTACTTAGAACTTATTATTACTTAGAACTGATTATTACTTACAACTGATTATTACTTACAACTGATTATTACTTACAACTGATTATATCTTACAACTGATTATTACTTACAACTGATTATTACTTACAACTGATTATTACTTAGAACTGATTATTACTTACAACTGATTATTACTTAGAACTGATTATTACTTAGAACTTATTATTACTTACAACTGATTATTACTTACAACTGATTATTACTTAGAACTGATTATTACTTACAACTGATTATTACTTACAACTGATTATTACTTACAACTGATTATTACTTAGAACTGATTATTACTTAGAACTGATTATTACTTAGAACTGATTATTACTTACAACTGATTATTACTTAGAACTGATTATTACTTACAACTGATTATTACTTAGAACTGATTATTACTTAGAACTGATTATTACGTACAACTGATTATTACTTACAACTGATTATTACTTACAACTGATTATTACATACAACTGATTATTACTTAACAACTGATTATTAATTAGAACTGATTATTACTTACAACTGATTATTACTTACAACTTATTATTACTTAGAACTGATTATTACTTACAACTGATTATTACTTAGAATTGATTATTACTTACAACTGATTATTACTTACAACTGATTATTACTTACAACTGATTATTACTTACAACTGATTATATCTTACAACTGATTATTACTTACAACTGATTATTACTTACAACTGATTATTGCTTACAACTGATTATTACTTAGAACTGATTATTACTTACAACTGATTATCACTTACAACTGATTATTACTTACAACTGATTATTGCTTACAACTGATTATTACTTAGAACTGATTATTACTTATAACTGATTATTACTTACAACTGATTATTACTTCGAACTGATTATTACTTAGAACTGATTATTACTTACAACTGATTATTACTTACAACTGATTATTACTTACAACTGATTATTACTTAGAACTGATTATTACTTAGAACTGATTATTACTTAAAACTGATTATTTCTTACAACTGATTATTACTTACAACTGATTACTACTTAGAACTGATTATTAATTACAACTGATTATTACTTACAACTGATTATTACTTAGAACTGATTATTACTTAGAACTGATTATTACTTTGAACTGATTATTACTTAGAACTGATTATTACTTAGAACTGATTATTACTTAGAACTGATTATTACTTTGAACTTATTATTACTTACAACTGATTATTACTTAGAACTTATTATTACGTACGACTGATTATTACTTACAACTGATTATTACTTACAACTGATTATAACTTACAACTGATTATTTCTTACAACTGATTATTACTTACAACTGATTATTACTTACAACTGATTATTACTTACAACTGATTATTACTTACAACTGATTATTACTTTGAACTGATTATTACTTACAACTGATTATTACTTAGAACTGATTATTACTTACAACTGATTATTACTTACAACTGATTATTTCTTACAACTGATTATTACTTACAACTGATTATTACTTAGAACTTATTATTACTTAGAACTGATTATTACTTACAACTGATTATTACTTAGAACTGATTATTTCTTACAACTGATTATTACTTACAACTGATTATTACTTAGAACTTATTATTACTTAGAACTGATTATTACTTACAACTGATTATTACTTACAACTGATTATTACTTACAACTGATTATTACTTACAACTGATTATATCTTACAACTGATTATTACTTACAACTGATTATAACTTACAACTGATTATTACTTAGAACTGATTATTACTTAGAACTGATTATTACTTAGAACTTATTATTACTTAGAACTTATTATTACTTACAACTGATTATTACTTACAACTGATTATTACTTAGAACTGATTATTACTTACAACTGATTATTACTTACAACTGATTATTTCTTACAACTGATTATTACTTACAACTGATTATTACTTAGAACTTATTATTACTTAGAACTGATTATTACTTACAACTGATTATTACTTAGAACTGATTATTTCTTACAACTGATTATTACTTTGAACTGATTATTACTTAGAACTTATTATTACTTAGAACTGATTATTACTTACAACTGATTATTACTTACAACTGATTATTACTTACAACTGATTATTACTTACAACTGATTATTACTTACAACTTATTATTACTTAGAACTGATTATTACTTACAACTGATTATTACTTACAACTTATTATTTCTTAGAACTGATTATTACTTAGAACTGATTATTACTTAGAACTTATTATTACTTACAATTGATTATTACTTACAACTGATTATTACTTAGAACTGATTATTACTTACAACTGATTATTACTTACAACTGATTATTACTTAGAACTGATTATTACTTAGAACTTATTATTACTTACAACTGATTATTACTCACAACTGATTATTACTTAGAACTGATTATTACTTAGAACTGATTATTACTTACAACTGATTATTACTTACAACTGATTAATACTTACAACTGACTATTACTTACAACTGATTATTACTAAGAACTGATTATTACTTACAACTGATTATTACTTACAACTGATTATTACTTACAACTGATTATTACTTACAACTGATTATTACTTACAACTGATTATTACTTAGAACTGATAATTACTTACAACTGATTATTACTTACAACTGATTATTACTTACAACTGATTATTACTTACAACTGATTATTACTTACAACTGATTATTACTTAGAACTGATTATTACTTACAACTGATTATTACTTAGAACTGATTATTACTTACAACTGATTATTACTTACAATTGATTATTACTTACAACTGATTATTACTTAGAACTGATTATTACTTAGAACTGATTATTACTTACAACTGATTATTACTTAGAACTGATTATTACTTAGAACTTATTATTACTTACAACTGATTATTACTCACAACTGATTATTACTCAGAACTTATAATTACTTACAACTGATTATTACTTACAACTGATTATTACTTACAACTGATTATATCTTACAACTGATTATTACTTAGAACTGATTGTTACTTACAACTGATTATTACTTAGAACTGATTATTACTTAGAACTGATTATTACTTACAATTGATTATTACTTACAACTGATTATTACTTAGAACTGATTATTACTTACAACTGATTATTACTTACAACCGATTATTACTTAGAACTGATTATTACTTAGAACTTATTATTACTTACAACTGATTATTACTCACAACTGATTATTACTTAGAACTGATTATTACTTAGAACTGATTATTACTTACAACTGATTATTACTTACAACTGATTAATACTTACAACTGATTATTACTTACAACTGATTATTACTAAGAACTGATTATTACTTACAACTGATTATTACTTACAACTGATTATTACTTACAACTGATTATTACTTACAACTGATTATTACTTACAACTGATTATTACTTACAACTGATTATTACTTAGAACTGATAATTACTTACAACTGATTATTACTTACAACTGATTATTACTTACAACTGATTATTACTTACAACTTATTATTACTTAGAACTGATTATTACTTACAACTGATTATTACTTAGAACTGATTATTACTTACAACTGATTATTACTTACAATTGATTATTACTTACAACTGATTATTACTTAGAACTGATTATTACTTAGAACTGATTATTACTTACAACTGATTATTACTTAGAACTGATTATTACTTAGAACTGATTATTACTTAGAACTGATTATTACTTTGAACTTATTATTACTTACAACTGATTATTACTTAGAACTTATTATTACGTACGACTGATTATTACTTACAACTGATTATTACTTACAACTGATTATAACTTACAACTGATTATTTCTTACAACTGATTATTACTTACAACTGATTATTACTTACAACTGATTATTACTTACAACTGATTATTACTTACAACTGATTATTACTTTGAACTGATTATTACTTACAACTGATTATTACTTAGAACTGATTATTACTTACAACTGATTATTACTTACAACTGATTATTTCTTACAACTGATTATTACTTACAACTGATTATTACTTAGAACTTATTATTACTTAGAACTGATTATTACTTACAACTGATTATTACTTAGAACTGATTATTTCTTACAACTGATTATTACTTACAACTGATTATTACTTAGAACTTATTATTACTTAGAACTGATTATTACTTACAACTGATTATTACTTACAACTGATTATTACTTACAACTGATTATTACTTACAACTGATTATATCTTACAACTGATTATTACTTACAACTGATTATAACTTACAACTGATTATTACTTAGAACTGATTATTACTTAGAACTGATTATTACTTAGAACTTATTATTACTTAGAACTTATTATTACTTACAACTGATTATTACTTACAACTGATTATTACTTAGAACTGATTATTACTTACAACTGATTATTACTTACAACTGATTATTTCTTACAACTGATTATTACTTACAACTGATTATTACTTAGAACTTATTATTACTTAGAACTGATTATTACTTACAACTGATTATTACTTAGAACTGATTATTTCTTACAACTGATTATTACTTACAACTGATTATTACTTAGAACTTATTATTACTTAGAACTGATTATTACTTACAACTGATTATTACTTACAACTGATTATTACTTACAACTGATTATTACTTACAACTTATTATTACTTAGAACTGATTATTACTTACAACTGATTATTACTTACAACTTATTATTTCTTAGAACTGATTATTACTTAGAACTGATTATTACTTAGAACTTATTATTACTTACAATTGATTATTACTTACAACTGATTATTACTTAGAACTGATTATTACTTACAACTGATTATTACTTACAACTGATTATTACTTAGAACTGATTATTACTTAGAACTTATTATTACTTACAACTGATTATTACTCACAACTGATTATTACTTAGAACTGATTATTACTTAGAACTGATTATTACTTACAACTGATTATTACTTACAACTGATTAATACTTACAACTGACTATTACTTACAACTGATTATTACTAAGAACTGATTATTACTTACAACTGATTATTACTTACAACTGATTATTACTTACAACTGATTATTACTTACAACTGATTATTACTTACAACTGATTATTACTTAGAACTGATAATTACTTACAACTGATTATTACTTACAACTGATTATTACTTACAACTGATTATTACTTACAACTGATTATTACTTACAACTGATTATTACTTAGAACTGATTATTACTTACAACTGATTATTACTTAGAACTGATTATTACTTACAACTGATTATTACTTACAATTGATTATTACTTACAACTGATTATTACTTAGAACTGATTATTACTTAGAACTGATTATTACTTACAACTGATTATTACTTAGAACTGATTATTACTTAGAACTTATTATTACTTACAACTGATTATTACTCACAACTGATTATTACTCAGAACTTATAATTACTTACAACTGATTATTACTTACAACTGATTATTACTTACAACTGATTATATCTTACAACTGATTATTACTTAGAACTGATTGTTACTTACAACTGATTATTACTTAGAACTGATTATTACTTAGAACTGATTATTACTTACAATTGATTATTACTTACAACTGATTATTACTTAGAACTGATTATTACTTACAACTGATTATTACTTACAACCGATTATTACTTAGAACTGATTATTACTTAGAACTTATTATTACTTACAACTGATTATTACTCACAACTGATTATTACTTAGAACTGATTATTACTTAGAACTGATTATTACTTACAACTGATTATTACTTACAACTGATTAATACTTAGAACTGATTATTACTTACAACTGATTATTACTAAGAACTGATTATTACTTACAACTGATTATTACTTACAACTGATTATTACTTACAACTGATTATTACTTACAACTGATTATTACTTACAACTGATTATTACTTAGAACTGATAATTACTTACAACTGATTATTACTTACAACTGATTATTACTTACAACTGATTATTACTTACAACTTATTATTACTTAGAACTGATTATTACTTACAACTGATTATTACTTAGAACTGATTATTACTTACAACTGATTATTACTTACAATTGATTATTACTTACAACTGATTATTACTTAGAACTGATTATTACTTAGAACTGATTATTACTTACAACTGATTATTACTTAGAACTGATTATTACTTAGAACTTATTATTACTTACAACTGATTATTACTCACAACTGATTATTACTCAGAACTTATAATTACTTACAACTGATTATTACTTACAACTGATTATTACTTACAACTGATTATATCTTACAACTGATTATTACTTAGAACTGATTGTTACTTACAACTGATTATTACTTAGAACTGATTATTACTTAGAACTGATTATTACTTAGAACTGATTATTACTTACAACTGATTATTACTTACAACTGATTATTACTTAGGACTGATTATTACTAAGAACTGATTATTACTTACAATTGATTATTACTTACAACTGATTATTACTTACAACTGATTATTACTTACAACTGATTATTACTTAGAACTGATTATTACTTACAACTGATTATTACTTACAACTGATTATTACTTACAACTGATTATTTCTTACAACTGATTATTACTTAGAACTGATTATCACTTACAACTGATTATTACTTACAACTGGTTATTACTTACAACTGATTATTACTTAGAACTTATTATTTTTTACAACTGATTATTACTTACAACTGATTATTACTTACAACTGATTATTACGTAGAACTGATCATTACTTAGAACTGATTATTTCTTACAACTGATTATTACTTACAACTGATTATTACTTAGAACTGATTATTACTGACAACTGATTCTTACTTACAACTGATTATTACTTACAACTGATTATTACTTACAACTGATTATTACTTAGAACTGATTATTACTTACAACTGATTTTTACTTAGAACTGATTATTACTTACAACTGATTATTACTTACAACTGATTATTACTTACAACTGATTATTACTTACAACTGATTATTACTTACAACTGATTATTACTTACAACTGATTATTACTTAGAACTGATTATTACTTACAACTGATTATTACTAAGAACTGATTATTACTTAGAACTGATTATTACTTAGAACTTATTATTACTTACAACTGATTATTACTTACAACTGATTATTACTTACAACTGATTATTACTTACAACTGATTATTACTTACAACTGATTATTTCTTACAACTGATTATTTCTTACAACTGATTATTACTTAGAACTTATTATTACTTAGAACTGATTATTACTTACAACTGATTATTACTTAGAACTGATTATTTCTTACAACTGATTATTACTTACAACTGATTATTACTTAGAACTTATTATTACTTAGAACTGATTATTACTTACAACTGATTATTACTTACAACTGATTATTACTTACAACTGATTATTACTTACAACTGATTATTACTTACAACTGATTATTACTTAGAACTGATTATTACTTACAACTGATTATTACTTACAACTGATTATTACTTAGAACTGATTATTACTTAGAACTGATTATTACTTAGAACTTATTATTACGTACAACTGATTATTACTTACAACTGATTATTACTTAGAACTGATTATTACTTACAACTGATTATTACTTACAACTGATTATTACTTACAACTGATTATTACTTAGAACTGATTATTACTTAGAACTGATTATTACTTACAACTCATTATTACTTACAACTGATTAATACTTACAACTGATTATTACTTACAACTGATTATTACTTAGAACTGATTATTACTTACAACTGATTATTACTTACAACTGATTATTACTTACAACTGATTATTACTTACAACTGATTATTACTTAGAACTGATAATTACTTACAACTGATTATTACTTACAACTGATTATTACTTACAACTGATTATTACTTAGAACTGATTATTACTTACAACTGATTATTACTTAGAACTGATTATTACTTAGAACTGATTATTACTTAGAACTTATTATTACTTACAACTGATTATTACTTACAACTGATTATTACTTAGAACTGATTATTACTTACAACTGATTATTACTTACAACTGATTATTTCTTACAACTGATTATTTCTTACAACTGATTATTACTTAGAACTTATTATTACTTAGAACTGATTATTACTTACAACTGATTATTACTTAGAACTGATTATTACTTACAACTGATTATTACTTACAACTGATTATTACTTAGAACTTATTATTACTTAGAACTGATTATTACTTACAACTGATTATTACTTACAACTGATTATTACTTACAACTGATTATTACTTACAACTGATTATTACTTAGAACTGATTATTACTTACAACTGATTATTACTTACAACTGATTATTACTTAGAACTGATTATTACTTAGAACTGATTATTACTTAGAACTTATTATTACGTACAACTGATTATTACTTACAACTGATTATTACTTAGAACTGATTATTACTTACAACTGATTATTACTTACAACTGATTATTACTTACAACTGATTATTACTTACAACTGATTATTACTTAGAACTGATTATTACTTAGAACTGATTATTACTTACAACTCATTATAACTTACAACTGATTAATACTTACAACTGATTATTACTTACAACTGATTATTACTTAGAACTGATTATTACTTACAACTGATTATTACTTACAACTGATTATTACTTACAACTGATTATTACTTACAACTGATTATTACTTACAACTGATTATTACTTAGAACTGATAATTACTTACAACTGATTATTACTTACAACTGATTATTACTTACAACTGATTATTACTTAGAACTGATTATTACTTACAACTGATTATTACTTAGAACTGATTATTACTTACAACTGATTATTACTTACAATTGATTATTACTTACAACTGATTATTACTTAGAACTGATTATTACTTAGAACTGATTATTACTTACAACTGATTATTACTTAGAACTGATTATTACTTAGAACTTATTATTACTTACAACTGATTATTACTCACAACTGATTATTACTCAGAACTTATTATTACTTACAACTGATTATTACTTACAACTGATTATTACTTACTACTGATTATATCTTACAACTGATTATTACTTAGAACTGATTATTACTTACAACTGATTATTACTTAGAACTGATTATTACTTAGAACTGATTATTACTTAGAACTGATTATTACTTACAATTGATTATTACTTACAACTGATTATTACTTAGAACTGATTATTACTTACAACTGATTATTACTTAGAACTGATTATTACTTTCAACTGATTATTTCTTACAACTGATTATTACTTAGAACTGATTATTACTTACAACTGATTATTACTTACAATTGGTTATTACTTACAACTGATTATTACTTAGAACTTATTATTTCTTACAACTGATTATTACTTACAACTGATTATTACTTACAACTGATTATTACTTAGAACTGATCATTACTTACAACTGATTATTTCTTACAACTGATTATTACTTACAACTGATTATTACTTAGAACTGATTATTACTGACAACTGATTCTTACTTACAACTGATTATTACTTACAACTGATTATTACTTACAACTGATTATTACTTAGAACTGATTATTACTTACAACTGATTTTTACTTAGAACTGATTATTACTTACAACTGATTATTACTTACAACTGATTATTACTTACAACTGATTATTACTTACAACTGATTATTACTTAGAACTGATTATTACTTACAACTGATTATTACTTACAACTGATTATTACTTAGAACTGATTATTACTTAGAACTGATTATTACTTAGAACTTATTATTACTTACAACTGATTATTACTTACAACTGATTATTACTTAGAACTGATTATTACTTACAACTGATTATTACTTACAACTGATTATTACTTACAACTGATTATATCTTACAACTGATTATTACTTAGAACTGATTATTACTTAGAACTGATTATTACTTACAACTGATTATTACTTAGAACTGATTATTACTTAGAACTTATTATTACTTACAACTGATTATTACTTACAACTGATTATATCTTACAACTGATTATTACTTAGAACTGATTATTACTTACAACTGATTATTACTTACAATTGATTATTACTTACAACTGATTATTACTTACAACTGATTATTACTTACAACTGTTCATTACTTAGAACTGATTATTACTTAGAACTGATTATTACTTACAACTGATTATTACTTACAACTGATTATTACTTACAACTGATTATTACTTACAACTGATTATTACTTAGAACTGATTATTACTTAGAACTTATTATTACTTAGAACTGATTATTACCTACAACTGATTATTACTTACAACTGATTATTACTTACAACTGATTATTACTTACAACTGATTATTACTTAGAACTGATTATTACTTAGAACTGATTATTACTTACAACTGATTATTACTTACAACTGATTATTACTTACAACTGATTATATCTTACAACTGATTATTACTTAGAACTGATTATTACTAAGAACTGATTATTACTTAGAACTGATTATTACTTACAACTGATTATTACTTAGAACTGATTATTACTTACAACTGATTATTACTTACAACTGATTATTACTTACAACTGATTATATCTTACAACTGATTATTACTTAGAACTGATTATTACTTAGAACTGATTATTACTCAGAACTGATTATTACTTACAACTGATTATTACTTACAACTGATTATTACTTAGAACTGATTATTACTTACAACTGATTATTACTTACAACTGATTATTACTTACAACTGATTATTACTTACAACTGATTATTACCTAGAACTTATTATTACTTACAACTGATTATTACTTACAACTGATTATTACTTACAACTGATTATTACTTAGAACTGATTATTACTTACAACTGATTATTACTTACAACTGATTATCACTTACAACTGATTATTACTTACAACTGATTATTACTTACAACTAATTATTACTTACAACTGATTATTACTTACAACTGATTATTACTTACAACTGATTATTACTTACAACTGATTATTACTTACAACTGATTATTACTTAGAACTGATTATTACTTACAACTGATTATTACTTACAACTGATTATTACTTAGAACTGATTATTACTTAGAACTGATTATTACTTACAACTGATTATTACTTACAACTGATTATTACTTACAACTGATTATTACTTACAACTGATTATTACTTAGAACTGATTATTACTTACAACTGATTATTTCTTACAACTGATTATTACTTACAACTTATTATTACTTAGCACTTGTATCTGTTATAGTAGAAGTCCTTGCGGAAAGTTCTGATACTAAATTTAAGAGGCTTAAACCTATTCTTATGTTTAGTTCTACAGTCTTCTGGAGGTGTAAGGTTCAATCCTCAGTGCGGGCGATACAAGGAATACAATTACGAACTAATTAGGACTTTTACCCTGGCATGACTGATGACACGACAGCAAGCTACCCACGTTGATTAAATTAAGAGTCCGGTTTGAAATTCCACACAGATTCCTGAGTTCAACAGGATGCACCTGAAGACGGTCAGAGGTAACATCGGTGGAAACGTTGTGAGAATAATCCAAACAATAAAAATGTTCAAGCCTAAACAAAATTCCGAAATATATAATCTGAATTAGTTTATGTAAGTTTATTTATTTCCTCCCCAGGAGGGTAGACACAAGGTCAAAGTATTTTCATTTACCTCCTCTCCGAGAGGGTAGATACAAGATCAAGTGTAGTTTGGTTTTAAAAGCCAGCGGATTACGATTACCGCGTTCTGTCCTACAAAAATTCCTCAGCATCCCTGTCGGCATTCCCCATTAGGAGCGCCTCAGGCGATTAGCAATAAGCTAACCCATTCTCAAAGAGAAGATAATGCTTGGGAGGGTGGACCTTGTGATACTGAACAGAACCATACCTCAGCCCGACAGCAACAAAGTCACTGTCGAACTGATTGTCGAGGACGTATTTCCAACTGGTAAGAACACACTTACTCAGCCTTGTGCCAAGTAAATATATTAGTTTATGTAAAGGTAGCTATTATGATCTAACTGTATGGCGGGAGAAATATACCTAAGTACGGCATGTGAGATCAGAACTCTCTTCTGATTTTAAGACTATTGATAAACATATTGATGCAAAAACATCTATCGTCTAATTGTGTATGGTAGTTGCATAGATTCACTCAACAGTCGTGTTCTTTTTTAAGATCTAATAAACTTCTTTCTTTCAAATGGAAAGTTCGTCTTAACATGTCTTGAAAATCCCATGAGCTTCACCCAAAGAAATATCCTCAATACTTCCATTCATCAATACCAATATGGCGTCTTTTTTTCTTCGTGTTTTTCATAAAATCCCGCCAATCCATCACTCGAATATTTATTTTCATTTCTATTCATTTTGAAAAAAAAAACGAATCTATCTTTATGATAATAATAATAAGTAAAAAGAGAAAAGAACTAGCCTTAAACACTGTGTATAATATGATTATTTTAATGTTGCAACTTTCAACGAAGTTTTTTTTTTGTGTTCTGTGAGAATTTTGCAATTTTTACATGCTGAACTCTATCAGGGTTCAGTAAGAAAACATACATCGTAAAACATGTCCACTTAAATGACATCGCTTCTTGAAAAGAATCTACAGAACAAAAGAAAATCAGAAAAGAACGTAGATTTCAGTTGCAGTTGAAGATTCTTGGATTTCTATATCTTAATAAGTCAAAACTTACCGATGCCAAAAACAACTCAAAGAAACAAAGTTAATGAATGTTTCAGTTAGATAATGAACAATACGACTAACAGATTGGAAAAGATGGGGAAGCAGAAGTTGATTATTTAAGAGGACGGGCAAGTATTTGTTCACATTAGACTTGAAGACGACCATGTTGTAGTCAGCAGGGAAGCAGTCCCGTGTTATTCTGTTCCACAAGGGGGAACTTCTTTAAAAGAATCTGTTCATGGAAGTTCGGTTTGATTTTACGTACACAGCAGAAGATATGAAAGTGCTTTACAGTGGTTGTAGCTGGACGAGTTCTTGTTGTGAATGTTTTTATAAAAGAAACCAGAGATTGGAGTTCAGTTGAGAAGGTCCAAAAAAGGGAAAAGTAGAGAAAGACTAACAACGTCGTTTCTGTGAGAAGAGGGGGGCTGTAGAGAAAAGAAGAGATCATACGCCACTAGATTGCGAAATCGATATTAAACTCTGTCAAAGTAAAAACAAACAGTGCTCTGAGCAGTACCTTCCCATATGCGGCTACAGTATTCTATCTTAGGACGTATCTGTCTCTTCTACCTGTAGAGGATTGCGTTACGAGTCAGGCACTTTCTGAAGTTGTAGAATGATCCAACTATTTCTCCAAATAACTTCGCAACATATTTGATAACAATCATTTATTTATAACAAGCAGACTTTTATAGTGTATACTCTACTTTTATAGTATATACTATACTTTTATAGTATATACTATACTTTTATAGGATATACTATACTTTTATAGTGTATACTATACTTTTATAGTGCATACTATACTTTTATAGTATATACTATACTTTTATAGTGTATACTATACTTTTATAGTATATGCTATACTTTTATAGTATATACTATACTTTTATAGTATATGCTATACTTTTATAGTATATACTATACTTTTATAGTATATGCTATACTTTTATAGTATATACTATACTTTTATAGTGTATACTATACTTTTATAGTATATGCTATACTTTTATAGTGCATACTATACTTGTATAGTATATACTATATTTTTATAGTGTCCCGAGCCTTGTAATATGTTAACATTCACAACAATAAATATATATGTACAGTTCTAATTATTATTATTATGATCATCATCATCATCATCATCATCATCATACACATCATCATCATCATTATTATTATTATTATTATTATTATTATTATTATTATTATTATTATTATTATTATTATGTGTTTGCTTGTTATGTCTCTTTGGGCATCTCCCCTTTAACAATCTGAATTGAACTGTTAAAAAAATTAAGCTCTTAGTACAGTATCGATATCCAGATCAAATTCTGTTAAATATTTTATTTGACAACTCCCAAAAGTGCCCTCTCAATTTCTCCCTCCTACCACTTTCTCTGAATTCATCCAATCTCACTTTAAACTGATCCACGCTATTGCTGTTCTTAATCTGATCTGGCAACTTATTCCAAAAACATATTACTCTGTGAGCAAAAAAAAACTTAACTGGTTAACAGATCTAGGTTTTGAAAACTGTCTTGGCAATAACCTTCCAGATCTAGCAGAAATACTATAAAATGCCCACCATAGTTAGAAATTCCATTAATTATCTTGAAAGGCTCAATCATATCACCTCTAGCAAAGTAGTCAACCCCAATTTGTCCAATCTATCCCTGTAACTGCACTCCTTTACTTTACTTATTAGTTTTGTCACCCTTCTTTGTACGCCTTCCAGTGTCAATATTACATTCCAATTTCCATGTCTCGTCGCTTATATTTCTTTTTCCGATTAATGCAAGGAATTTGTTTATAGTTAAAGACGAGAGATTTCCCAGTCTGTAAAAAAAGTATATTTTAAAGTAAATAATGTACGTGTTATAAAAATGTCTACATCTGTGTTTAGTCTTAATCATTTTTATTTATCATCTATCTCGTTTGCCACGTACGCCATGATTGAATTATAGTATTGCAAATCAAAATTACATTGCCACATAATCACATCGCCATGATTTCCCAAATATATTGTTGTTGAGGCGAGCTTTTTTTAGTTATACACAAGATGAGCTAGAGTTTTAATGTACTTTATTTGGTGTGGTGTCTGAAATACAAGTTTTACTAATATTTTGTGGTGGGTGTGTTCAAAACGCAATTTCCCACATTAGGTTAGACGAATTAAAAAATGGGAATTTTCCATTAGTTATTAAGTTTACAGTTAAGGTGACGTATACAGGCAGTTGCGTAGTGGCAGGAAATTTCCGTTGCAAGGAATCCAGATATATCTTGTCTCTTGTATGTCGAACGTTCAAATGACGGTTGTATTTCTCGGGATATGGCCGAGATAATGCGATTTTCTCCATAAACATTCTGTAGAAAACTAAATAAATCATTAAAAAAACAGTATACCACTCAGAGAAAATAATGGAATTATTGTAGTCTTTATTATTTTACTATAATTATTCTAACTACAAAGAACGAATAATAAAAATATCCGAATCTGTACGATGACTACTACTGCCACTATTACGGAGAGATGCCACTACCCATTGAACTGATCACATATGACGTGTCAACAAGACTAAAGCTTCATCTCCTAAGAGACTGGCCAACTGTTTACAATGATGAATACAATTGGTCGACCATAATGCTGCAACGCTCGGACTCTTTGTTTTGTCCCAGTCGAAATAAATGACCCCCTCTTTGAAGAAGGTCCTTACTATGATCAGCTTTTACGACCAGATCAGTTAGTTGCTAAGGTCGCTGGAAAATGGTTGGATGATTCTACCTCTTCATGAGGTAGCTGACGCAAGCTACAATCGTAAACCTATATAAGAGTCAGATAGTCTTGAAAGCTACAATCGTAAACCTATATAAGAGTCAGATAGTCTTGAAAGCTACAATCGTAAACCTATATAAGAGTCAGATAGTCTTGAAAGCTACAATCGTAAACCTATATAAGAGTCAGATAGTCTTGAAAGCTACAATCGTAAACCTATATAAGAGTCAGATAGTCTTGAAAGCTACAATCGTAAACCTATATAAGAGTCAGATAGTCTTGAAAGCTACAATCGTAAACCTATATAAGAGTCAGATAGTCTTGAAAGCTACAATCGTAAACCTATATAAGAGTCAGATAGTCTTGAAAGCTACAATCGTAAACCTATATAAGAGTCAGATAGTCTTGAAAGCTACAATCGTAAACCTATATAAGAGTCAGATAGTCTTGAAAGCTACAATCGTAAACCTATATAAGAGTCAGATAGTCTTGAAAGCTACAATCGTAAACCTATATAAGAGTCAGATAGTCTTGAAAGCTACAATCGTAAACCTATATAAGAGTCAGATAGTCTTGAAAGCTACAATCGTAAACCTATATAAGAGTCAGATAGTCTTGAAAGCTACAATCGTAAACCTATATAAGAGTCAGATAGTCTTGAAAGCTACAATCGTAAACCTATATAAGTCAGATAGTCTTGAAAGCTACAATCGTAAACCTATATAAGAGTCAGATAGTCTTGAAAGCTACAATCGTAAACCTATATAAGAGTCAGATAGTCTTGAAAGCTACAATCGTAAACCTATATAAGAGTCAGATAGTCTTGAAAGCTACAATCGTAAACCTATATAAGAGTCAGATAGTCTTGAAAGCTAC
>OY744523.1:8542404-8614904 GCA_963556195.1 Sepiola atlantica
AAATAGAAAATCTAGGAAGGGTAAAAAGTCCAATAAGAGGTACATTCGAAGATGCAGGCAGGCGTCAGAGGAGATTAAGATGTAAAATATTCGCCATTAAAGAGACTTCCCGGGCAGAGATGACAAAGGAGAGTGTTTTAAAGTGGAAAAAAAGGGGCAGTGAGAATATTTAAAGTCTGCCCAGTTGAGAAAGCCGGCTATAAATGAAGAAAAGCAAAGACAGTGAAAAGGAGAGTATAATATGCGACCAGTGAGCAAGGGAGGAAACGGGTAAGTGGTATGTAGGAGGGGAAAGGGACGGGTACGAGGAAAGAGAGGGGGAGGAGAAAGGGAGCGATGCGATGAAGGAATGCGGATAAAACTAAGAGTGTGAAAGTGGGGGGGTGAAACAAAGTTGAAATTAGGATTCAACTAGAAAAGGGGAAGAAAGGAGTGGGGGTAAGTTAACAAATGTTAAGATAAGGGGTTAAGATATCAGAATATGTATAAGAACAGAGTTCGGTGGTTTAGAAGTTTAATCAAATGACCTTAGAAATAAACAATGAGGCTAAATATATATGAAGGGTAGGACTAGGAGAATGAGTTAAAGATTTTCATTCTTTATTCTTTTATTTTCTTATTTCTACTTTTTATACTATTTTTATCTCTATTTTTTATCTTTACTCTTTTAATCTTTAACTCATTCTCCTAGTCCTACCCTTCATATATATTTAGCCTCATTGTTTATTTCTAAGGTCATTTGATTAAACTTCTAAACCACCGAACTCTGTTCTTATACATATTCTGATATCTTAACCCCTTATCCTAACATTTGTTAACTTACCCCCACTCCTTTCTTCCCCTTTTCTAGTTGAATCCTAATTTCAACTTTGTTTCACCCCCCCACTTTCACACTCTTAGTTTTATCCGCATTCCTTCACTGCATCGCTCCCTTTCTCCTCCCCCCTCTCTTTCCTCGTACCCGTCCCTTTCCCCTCCTACATACCACTTACCCGTTTCCTCCCTTGCTCACTGGTCGCATATTATACTCTCCTTTTCACTGTCTTTGCTTTTCTTCATTTATAGCCGGCTTTCTCAACTGGGCAGACTTTAAATATTCTCACTGCCCCTTTTTTCCACTTTAAAACACTCTCCTTTGTCATCTCTGCCCGGGAAGTCTCTTTAATGGCGAATATTTTACATCTTAATCTCCTCTGACGCCTGCCTGCATCTTCGAATGTACCTCTTATTGGACTTTTTACCCTTCCTGGATTTTCTATTTTCGCCGTACCTGAAGTTGTGGCTTCTTGGAATTTAACTTTGAAACCTCTCTCATTACTTCTCGTGCCTCTAACGACCGACCTATCTACATCGTATCCTCTCCATTGGACTCTTCGACACCGGACCTTTTGGCAATCGGACATTTGCTTGCACCTTGGCACAGTTTTGCCCTACGTTTCCTTCCCTACAACTTTTATTTTATTTCATTTTTTCAAATTTTAAATCTTGGCCATTGCCAACTTATCTATCCCAGCGACTTCCTCTGATGATAAGATTTTGATCTTTGAAAAGCCTGGCTTAAGGAAAATTTAACTTGAATAAATTGCCTTTCTTGCGGAATGTACCTTGCTTTGAACTTTTTGAATTGAATTTTGATTTGGCTTTTGCTTTCTCTAATTCCTTTCCACTCTCCTTCATTTCTACCTGCTCTATCCTGGATATTGAGCTGCATACTCTTCACAATAGGGTTTTACCTTTCCTAAAAGTTCGCTTTTAGTACACCTCTTTATTTTAAGCTCCTACTTAGTTGAGCTTTTTCCTCCTATTTGTGATATGTTCAACAAGGAATTCCTCCCGCTTTCGGCAAAAAATATACCCATTCCCTCAAATGAAACTTATATCTGCAAGCTTATCCAATCTGTGAAGAAGTTCATCACTAACGTTAGATGGAAAGCATTTCACCATGACATGAACCACAAAACTTCCTCCCACCAAACTGACTCCAGCAATTCCTCACTTTCTACCCACTCTGGATCTACACTTCCTATGAACTCCTCTAGGGAACTGAAGAAATTGGAAAAATCAGCTGCTTCCAGGTACGGTCTCAAAACCTCCTCCTTCCCTAAACAAAATGAACACCTCAATAATTTCGAAAATGACCTATTTGACCTCATTAGTCGCATTAAATTCAAAAGACACAATAAACACCTCAATCCCATCATCAAAAAAATCAACAAGTTTACTAACAATATTAAGAAACACCCAGATATAATTGTCCCAGCGGATAAAACTAAGAATTTTTACAAACTGAAATATAGTCAATACAAATCCTTAATCTACAAAGAATTAAATAAATCTTACAAAAGCACATCTTACGATACCCTGGCTAGTATAAACAATGAGGCTAAATCCATACTAACATCTTTGAATGTCCTCAACTACGCAGAAATTTTAACCCCCGCAATACCTAGATTTACTTTGAAGGACCACAAAAATAATTTCCAAGAAAACCCTACCATCAGACTAATATGCCCCTCTAAATCCGACCTAGGCATCATAAGCAAGAAAATCTTGGATAGAATTATCCCTACCTTGAAAGAAAAAATTCGTTACACTCTTTGGCAATCCTCTGATGAGGTTACTACCTGGTTCCTTAACCTCATTGATAAGTCTAAACCTAACTTGAATTTCATAACTTTCGACATTAATAATTATTACCAATCCATTTCCCCTATCTTACTTAACAAAGCATTAATCTTCGCCAAAAATAATTCTGACATTACTGACATAGAGATTAAACTAATAATATTAGCCAGAAGATCCCTACTAGAATTTGATAATAAGCTTTGGACTAGGAAGGACACCCCCAATAACTTTGACATTACCATGGGGGCCTCAGACTCTGCCCAGGTCACTGACCTGGTAGGTTTGTACTTGATGAGAGAATTGGGGTTTAATTTTGGACACTTACAGGGTGGGTTGTATAGGGACGATGCCCTGTTTGTGTCTGGGGAGAGATCGAGACAATATAACAACACTATCAAAAACCTGCATAACTTCTTTAAAAACTTTGGTTTGACCATTACGTTGGAACCTGAGAAAAGAATATCCAACTTTCTTGACCTTACATTAGATCTTAACTCGGGAACCTTCAGCCCATACCATAAACCTAACTTAACCCTTTTCTACGTACATAGCCTATCTAACCACCCTAAATCCATCATAAACTCAATTGTCCCCTCAGTATCTAATAGAATCTCTAAGCTATCTGCGAATAAATCTATCTTCGATCAAAATTCTAGCTTTTACAATAATGCTTTGCTTAACTCAGGCTACAATCACAAAATTAAATATAACTGCAACCCCCTTACTCAAGTTAACAAATCTTCAGGCATTATTACTCACAACATGACCACACACAGAAATAAAAAGTTTAACTCATCAACACCTAAGATAATCAAAACACACTCATATAAGCCCATAGGAACTAAAGATATTGATAATCGGGTAGACCCACATTCGCATAAACAAAGAAAAAAACTTAGAAGAAAGAATAACATTTGGTTTAATCCGCCTTTCAGCAGTAATGTTAAAACCAATATACCTAAAGAATTTTTCCAAATCTTAGACAGATCTTTTAAGCATCCCCACAGATATAGCACTATCCTTAACAAAAATTCTATTAAAATATCATACTCTACGATGCCCAATATTGAACAAACTATCATAACATCTAACAATAGGAAAATCAAACATATCCAACAGCAACCACCCACCACATCCCTCACCACTTGTAACTGCCGTAAACCTAGAGATTGTCCCCTTAACAACAACTGTGTACAGAAGGACGTAATATACGCTTGTACTGTTAAACAATTTCCTCGCTCCACCAATGTTGTGAGTAACCACAGCTCCCACACTCCACCCGAACTCCGGATCTCCCCGCAACCCCAATCCGCTTCTACTCTAAACTCCCGCTTATACAGCCATACCTCTAACCAAGCACCCCCAATAATAAATAGTGCTCATGGGCCAACTCACATTTCCCCCATATCCGCTCCACCCCACTTCTCCAATCAACTTTCCTCGCATAACTTGGATCTCCAAACCCAAATCTCTTCTAATACCATTAGTAATCTCAATGCAACTATAGCACCACCCTTCAAGATACACACATATATTGGGGCGTCCTCTTTCCCCATAAAGACCCGGATCTCAAACCATATATATTCCTTTAAAAATAGCAGCGATAACAGCACAGGCACTTCACTTTCCAATCTAATTAGAAACCTCAATCTCAAAAATACTCCCTATTCACTTCACTGGTCAATACTTAAAAAGTCCAAATCATATACCCCTGGAGCATCCCATTGCCAACTTTGTACTCTGGAAACCTTTATGATAGCTACTGCTACTAAATCTAAAAATATTATTAATTCTAAGAATGAACTTATCTCCAGTTGCAGGCATAAACGTAAATTCAGGTATAGCAACCATAATAATCCCCCAGACACCCCTCCCCCATTTGATTAAATACCCTTCCTTCATCTCGGATTTTCCCTCCTTACATCTCGAAACCCCTTTATGATAGTTCTAATTCCTGTTGTTCTTTAATCTCTACTTATATCTCCCTCATCCCTTTAACCTTCTCTTAACTTAATAAAATTACCCATAAACTTCGTTAGCTTCACATTTCCCTCAATTTTAACACCTTTCTTCCATTACCCCCTAAATCTTTCCACTTAACCCCCTTAACTGTATAACTTTATTTGGCTTTCCATTTTCTTTCCCGTTTAACTTCTTTTAATGCATTCGTCCGCTTCCCTTCAACACTTCCATTCTTCATTCTTTTCCCTTTCAACGTGATAACTAACCCATTCTATTCATATTATCCTAGCCCTTTCATTTACTTGTTGTTTAGCCTTATCTACTCATTATCCCATTTGCACACCTCGATTTCGAACTCCTTTCTGCTTCCACTGTGCACTCTAATTATTCTTCCGCTCCTGTTTTTAATTCTTCTCACTTTTTTAATAGCCTCGATTATTTCCCCCCTTGTTTTACCTCGCCCTTCGCATATTTTCTCTCTCAAACTACTCAACCCCCTTCCCGCCCTAGCTCTACATCTTTTAACCCCTATAGTATTTACTTGTAACTGCGATCTCCACTCTCCTTCTGGCTTAATCCTTTGTCACTTTTTTTAACCTTGTATATCCCTTACCCCTTCCAGCCTTCACTAACCTATTCTAACAATTTTCTTAATTAACATCCATATAACTTTTTTTAAATAAAATTTCAAAGTTTATATTTTCCCATATCTATTTGAACTAGCATCCCGTAACTGCTTATTTACTAACCCATCATCTTTTCCACCTTGGAGACTCCCATTCCGGATATCCTCTCTAGGTCTTGTTTTTAATCTTAGTCTTATTTTAATTTTCATTCTTGAGCTCCAATCTTATCGACTTTTCCCTCATTCTATTATTAGTATCTTATTTTTAATTTTTTAATTTTTTTATTTTTTATTTATTTTTTTATTCTTTCGGTCAATCCTCAATTTTCCCTGTGAGCTTAAGACTAATCTTATCTATTTTTCATTCTTTATTCTTTTATTTTCTTATTTCTACTTTTTATACTATTTTTATCTCTATTTTTTATCTTTACTCTTTTAATCTTTAACTCATTCTCCTAGTCCTACCCTTCATATATATTTAGCCTCATTGTTTATTTCTAAGGTCATTTGATTAAACTTCTAAACCACCGAACTCTGTTCTTATACATATTCTGATATCTTAACCCCTTATCCTAACATTTGTTAACTTACCCCCACTCCTTTCTTCCCCTTTTCTAGTTGAATCCTAATTTCAACTTTGTTTCACCCCCCCACTTTCACACTCTTAGTTTTATCCGCATTCCTTCACTGCATCGCTCCCTTTCTCCTCCCCCCTCTCTTTCCTCGTACCCGTCCCTTTCCCCTCCTACATACCACTTACCCGTTTCCTCCCTTGCTCACTGGTCGCATATTATACTCTCCTTTTCACTGTCTTTGCTTTTCTTCATTTATAGCCGGCTTTCTCAACTGGGCAGACTTTAAATATTCTCACTGCCCCTTTTTTCCACTTTAAAACACTCTCCTTTGTCATCTCTGCCCGGGAAGTCTCTTTAATGGCGAATATTTTACATCTTAATCTCCTCTGACGCCTGCCTGCATCTTCGAATGTACCTCTTATTGGACTTTTTACCCTTCCTGGATTTTCTATTTTCGCCGTACCTGAAGTTGTGGCTTCTTGGAATTTAACTTTGAAACCTCTCTCATTACTTCTCGTGCCTCTAACGACCGACCTATCTACATCGTATCCTCTCCATTGGACTCTTCGACACCGGACCTTTTGGCAATCGGACATTTGCTTGCACCTTGGCACAGTTTTGCCCTACGTTTCCTTCCCTACAACTTTTATTTTATTTCATTTTTTCAAATTTTAAATCTTGGCCATTGCCAACTTATCTATCCCAGCGACTTCCTCTGATGATAAGATTTTGATCTTTGAAAAGCCTGGCTTAAGGAAAATTTAACTTGAATAAATTGCCTTTCTTGCGGAATGTACCTTGCTTTGAACTTTTTGAATTGAATTTTGATTTGGCTTTTGCTTTCTCTAATTCCTTTCCACTCTCCTTCATTTCTACCTGCTCTATCCTGGATATTGAGCTGCATACTCTTCACAATAGGGTTTTACCTTTCCTAAAAGTTCGCTTTTAGTACACTTCTTTATATATATATATATATATATAATATTTTTATAAATAAATATTTAATATTTAAATACCTAGAGACATAGATGTTTCATGCTAACGCAATCTTCAGTCTAGGAACTACTTCCCAACGGTCAGCGGGCGCGAACCCCGAACACAAATCACCATTGATTCGTAGTCGGAGATCTTACCCGCAGGCCATTGTCAACCAACTAGCAAAGAGAAGAACTTTAACTGTAAATAGCGGAATTCGGCGACTACTTACCAAGCAGATAATAGTGATCTACGAAACGTCGGACCATGCATATATATATATATATATATATATATATATATATATATATATATATATATATATATATATTATTAATGACAATATATGTAATAGCATATACTATCAGTGCCCTTTTACTTTGCAGTCTCCTTAAAAAATTCAGCTCGATGATTATCAATTAGTGATAACAGAGCAAATATAAGTCAGTTCATAACTCTGTCTCTGTAAGCATAGACAGAGCACTCTTAACCGACTCGAATGCCCAGATACATGTATTTGGGGATTTTAATGCCCACCACCGTGACTGGTTGGGATTCTCCAGCCTTACTGACGCAGCCGGCAACTCTACGTATAATTTCTCCTTAGCTCACTCCCTCTCTCAGACTGTCGATTTTCGGACTCGCATCCTCGATCGAGTAGATCAACAAGCCTTACTTCTAGACCTTTTCTTGACCTCAATGCCCGAGGCTTGTGTGACGGAAGCCCATAGCCCACTCGGGAATGCTGATTACATTGTTCGAATGATACATATTACCTTAAGAAGTCGTCCAAAAGCTGATGAACCGTTGCTCAAAACAACAAGATACTACGAGCGGGCTGATTTTGAGTCAATCAGAGATCACATCAGTGACGCTCCATGGAGGAAAACCTTCTCACTCCCTGCCAACCAGTGAGCAAACGAATTAACTGAATGGGTCAAAGCAGGCATTGAAGCCTATGTCCTATGCGAAAATTCTTTAGTAAGCCTCACTCTCCTCAATGGTTCACCTCGGAATGTGCAGTTGCCATTTCCAAGCGGCAACAAGCATTCCGTAAACTCGATCGCCATAAGTCAGCTACTAATAGAAATATGTTTATAGAGTCAAGAAATAATTGCAAGGCCGTGATAGTAGAAGCGAAGAGAAAGTATAATGAGTTAACAAAAAAACGCATCCAGTCACAGAAATTAGGTACTCGTGATTTCTGGAAAATCTACAATAGTGTAGTGAATAATGGTCAATCAACGATTCCCCCACTATCAAACCACAATGATGTCGCTTGCACGGCCACTGATAAGGCTGAACTACTTGCCCATCGCTTCGCTTCTAACTCTACTTTGGACTCACATAAACACCTCCTCCCCAGATTCCCTTTGCTGACCGAAGCCACACTTGATAACCTGGTCATCACACCATCTCAGGACAGAGACATCATAAAAAAACTTGACACCTCCAAAGCTTGTGGGCCTGATCTTATACCAGTAATAGTAATAAAGAAATGTTCTGCTGAACTGGCCTCTGTCCTCTCCAAACTCTACAATAAGTGTCTAGCTGAATCTTGCTTCCCCGATAGCTGGAAAATTGCCTCTGTGGTACCAGTCTACAAGAACTCTGGGAATAGAACCGATCCTCAAAACTATCGCCCAATCAGTCTGCTGCCGATATTTGCTAAAATCTTTGAATCCCTAATAAATCTAGCGATAGTACGACACTTAGTTAATGCTAAACTTCTTTCCGGTCGCCAGTATGGATTTAGACAAGCACGATCTACTGCAGACATCCTAACGGTCATCTCTGAGCGCATGTATCATGCACTCGACGGGGCAGGAGAAGCTAGAGCAGTAGCGCTAGATATATCCAAGGCCTTTGACAGGGTTTGGCATAAAGGGCTTCTCCTGAAAATACGCTCATACGGTATTACTGGGCAATTACTTAATATAATTAGATCCTTCCTAGACAAAAGAAAAACCCAGGTTGTCTTCGATGGCCGCTCATCTATGTAACATGACATAAATGCTGGTGTACCCCAGGGATCTATCCCTGGACCCTTGTTGTTTCGGATCTATATAAACGATCTCCCTGATGGCATAGAGTCTGAGATTGGTTTATTTGCTGATGACACCACCCTTTACTCTCGCCATGTTAGTAAAACCGACGTAATCATATCCGAGGCAATGGCTGAATCTTTAGAAAATGACCTCCAGGCTGTAGTGGATTGAGGCCATAAATGGTTGGTAACTAAAGACAAAGCTCCTTTCCTTCAATAATTACAATAAACCTTTGCAACCACCGATTGTCATGGCAAATAACACTCTACCTGAGAGTTCATCATTCAAACTCCTCGGCTTAACCTTCACAGGTAACATGAATTGGAACAAATACATCGAAAATATTGCCAAGGCTGCCGCAAAGAAGGTTGGCTCCCTCTACCGTGCTAGTAAACTCCTCACACCTGGCATTATCCTGTGTCTCTACAAAGCCACAATCCGCCCATGCATGGAGTATTGTTGTCACATCTGGGCTGGCGCATCATCTACTAGTCTCTCCCTCCTTGACAAGGTCCAAAAAAGAATCGCCAAGCTAATAGGTCCCTCACTGTCAACCAAGCTCCAGCCTCTGTCCCATCGCCGCAATGTGGCATCCTTGTGCTTGTTTTACAAATACTTCAATGGAATATGCTCCGATGAATTAGTTACTCTGGTGCCCTCTCGACGAAAATTCACTAGACTAACTCGACAATCAACTAAATCTCATTCATTCACTGTGGAGGTCCCCAGATGTCGACGAGCCTTCTATACAAATAGCTTCTTTCCTCGTACTGCTAGCCTCTGACACTCCCTTCCTGCCCCCTGTTTCCCCGACAGTACAGACATGCAGAAGTTTAAGACTAATGTAAACAGACATCTCGCTGCGCAGATCCCAGTCTAGGTTGACCGCCCTCTATCTTCTCCCCTTTTCTTTTTTCTCAGTAGCCCCTTACGTCTACAGTGGCGCCCTGCCTTGTTTGGGGTGAACTATGTTAAAAAAAAATGTAATATTATATTCTAATAATCATGGTTTTATTTTATTATTTTTCTATTTTCACATTTCCAAAAAATATAACATTTCTGTGAGATATATTTTTCATTTGTCTTGTGCCGAACAACGTTTTTTATGTCAATATCGTCTCTGCAACACTACAAAATCATCAGAAAAAGTCACAAAGAGTTAAAAGTTCTTGGATTAAAGTGTCTTGAAAAAACCTACACTATACAGTGATTCACTTTAATCCAAAAACTTTTTACTTTTTGTGAATTTTTCTGATGATTTTGTAATGTTGCAGAGACGATATTGACATAAAAACGTTGTTTGCCACAAAACAAATGAAACGGACCATAAAAAATATATCTCACAGAAATGTTATGTTTTTTGGAAATGTGAAAAAAAAAATTTTTAAAGCATGTTTATTGGAATATAATATGAACAGACTTATACATATATAAATATATATATATAAATATATATATATATATATATATATATATATATATATATATATATATATATATATATATATATATATATATATATATATATATATAAGAATAATTGTTTGGAGGCGATAACAATGCGTTGTTAAAGTGACACATATACGACATGTGGAATCGTAAAAACAAAGTGACAATATTGAAAAGTCAATAATTTTCAAAAAAAATTTTTTATTTACCAGTGTATCGTTACACTGGTAAATAAAAAATAAATTTAAAAAAAAAAAATTTTTTTTAATTCTTTTTTTAAATTTAATTTTAAAAAAAATTGAAAATTATTGACTTTTCAATATTGTCATATTTGTTTTTACCATTCCACATGTCGTATATGTGTCACGTTAACAACGCATTGTTATCGCCTCCAAACAATTATTCTTACACTATACACAATGCTCCAAGAAAACTACAACATTCTTCTCATATATAATATTTAATAATAAATATTTAATATACGTTTCATCTTTGCGGAATTGTCAGTGTAGAAATAACCATTCAAGCAAGTCGTACGATTCGAACCCCAGAACGACAGCAGTTTATTTACAACTCAACCGCTTTAACCGATGAGGCCAGCACGAAGAATCGTGCGAAAGTCATTCGAAATAAACTTAAATAAAGGAACGTTGCATTATAGCCAAGGTTGACGGCTGTCTCATCTCGCATGTTTGGATGCAGTATTTATTAATAAAATTTTACAAAATCAAAACAGATTTGTTACTTTTATTTTTTGGCTAATAATTTCGCTAGTGATGAGAAGTAATAATAGTTCCATCTGTTTGTAGTAGTCCGTATGGATGGAGAAAGACGTGTTGTTGTTATAACGGTTCGTTCACGTTTCAAATATGAGGAAACGCGCATGCCTGGGAGACTTGTATTAAAATTCAAGATATCATATTTTCTTTCTTTTAAACATCTTTTTAAAGAATTTAATAATAAATGAGGCGAAAAGTAAAAAAAATGATAAGGGAAGAAAATAAAACAATCTGTTCTGATTTGTTTTATTAATAAATATTGCATCTAACATGCTTTTTTATGCATTTCGACTCATTTATTATAAAATTCTTTAAAAAGATGTTTAAAAAGAAATGAACTGTCGAATTTTAATACAAGTCTCGCGGGTATGCGCGTTCCTCGTGTTTGAAAGGTGATTGAACCGTTATAACAACAACGCGTCGACATCAATAACATCTTTAATTGTATATGACCGAAGAGGTTGAAAAATGAAAGGAAAATGTATAAATAACGTTAAAATATAAACAAAATACAAAGTAACGTGAATGGGTATATACATGATGATGATGATGATGATGATGATGATGATGATGATGATGATGATGATGACGATGAACAAGAAGAAGATGATGATGAAGAAGAAGAGGATGAAGAAAGAAGAAAGAAGAAGAAGAAGAAAAAGAATATGATGAAGAAGAAGATGAAGAAAGAAGAAGAAGAAGAAGAAGAAGAAGAAGAAGAAGATAATGAAGAAGAAGAAGAAAAAGAAGAAGAAGAAGATTAAGAAGAAGAAGAAGAAAAAGAAGAATTAGAATAAGAAAAAGAAATAGAAGAAGAAAAAATATTTAAAAAAAAGAAGAAGAAGAAGAAGAAGAAGAAGAAGAAAAAGAAAAAGAAGAAGAAGAACATAATGATGAAGAAGAAAGAAACAGAAAAAGAAGAAGCAGATTCTGCAATATTTATTAAATAATATTTTACATATTTTTTCTATATTAAACAATTAATATAAAAATTGCTGGATTAAAATTAGGACTCCTACTATTATAGAAAATCAAAGTAAAACGCATATAATGTATTTATTATTGCTACATCCCATATAAACAAATGTATATACATTCATTTTTATGATGAGAGTAATATTCATATTAAAAGATTTAATTTTTATGATGAGAATAATATTCATATTAAAAGATTTCTACAGTGCAACAACACAACATTTAATACCAGCGATCAGTTTTATATGCCCCCTTTGGTCTTGCATAAGTCAATGTAAACTTATCTTTAAAAATAAAATTTTCCAATCTTATAAACATTAATGTTTCATGACACGTTCGATTTTTTTATATAAATGAAGAAGTTATTGCAGTTTTCTCAGCATCTAATTGTGGTAGTGTGACGGATCTTCCTGACTCTCCCACACCATCTCGCTCTATCCTACATGACACCAGGTAGGTTTTCATAGGTGCATTGTGAGTCTTCCGTTAGTTGCTTGATGTAGATTCTGTGGGGCCTCCCCACTGATCCGCATCCTTGTTTTTTCATCCATAAAAGAACATCGCTGATGATTTGATCTTTAACCCTCCAGCACATCTGGTTCTTCTCTCTCTCTGATCAGCTATGATCTGAGGAAGGTGTCCGTACAGTTGCTCTCTTGTTTCATACAGTTTAGAAGATTGTTAACTTACAACTTCTCTAAAGTCAAACGCAAACATTATTTGAACGACGGTTGTTCTATTGGATCGCTTTTTATGAGAAAATAAATAATAATAATTTTTACTTGCATAAAAAAGTATTTTTTTTACTTGCATAAAAAAGTATTTTTTGTTTTTATAAAAACAAAAAATACTCTATTTTAAAAAAGATATCGACTAAGCTTCGATTTTTTATTTAACAGTTAACATGAGAATTTGATGTTTCAGAATTTTTTAGATGTGGATCGATGATTTGTATTAGTTAGATTATTTGAACTACTGTTCTCATCATTCATCTTATTCTCACAACGTTTCAGCCTACGTAACCTCCGACCTTCTTCAAGTACATATTGTCGAACTCGGAAATCTGTATAGCATTCTGAACTGAACTGTATATTTAATACACAGGGGGTGGAAAAATCTACCCCAATTAGAATGTAATATATATAATTATGTTGGCCGGAGTTTAAATGTTAGACCTAGATAGAATTGAAGCTGATACAATAAACACACACATGTGCATATACAACCGTATGAATGTATATACTATATACCCACCTATATATACACAAATACACATAAATACTCATACACACAGATACAGATACGTACACAAATTGCCTATTTACTTGCCTTCCCACGAGTACAGGGTTAGACGCAAGGTCGGTTTTTAATGTGAAGAAATCCAGCTCCAAGATAGGGTCATTTTGAATTGTGAATAAAATACAAATTGCCTCAGTCTAGAAAGAATTCCTCTTACATTGAAAGGATGAAGATGTAGTATCAGAACAGATACTACATCTTGCTCTTAGCAAAAAGCTAAGTAGAAGTCACGTACATAGTGAGAGCGACACATAATAGTCTAAGACAATTCACTTATTAATTGGGTTGATACAGGCACATAGAGAGAATGATTGGATTGATTGTTTTACGGCACATCAACCCTAGAAGTCGTTTTGTACCATGCAATGTATTTATTAAAATTGTAGTTTGATAAGGTCTATAAAAATTCTTTTATTCTATCTTTGGTTTATCCTATCGAATCTGGAAGTGATTTGTTTTTCAGGTCGTCTATTATTTGTTTGATGAAGACATTTTCGAACCGCATGATGAGCTTCGTGCATGATTAGGCTTCGTGCATGATGAAGCTTCGTGCATGATAAAGTTTCGTGCATGATGAGGCTTCGTGCGTGATGAGGCATCATGCATGATGAAACTTCGTGCATGATAAAGTTTCGTGCATGATAGGGGTTTCGTGCATGATGAGGCTTCGTGCATGATGAGGCTTCGTGCATGATGAAGCTTGATGCATGATAAAGTTTCGTGCATGATGAGGCTTCGTGTTTGATGAGACTTCGTGCATGATGAAGCTTCGTGCATGATGAGGCTTCGTGCATCATGAGGCTTCGTGCATGATGAGGCTTCGTGTTTGATGAGACTTCGTGCATGATGAAGCTTCGTGCATGATGAAGCTTCGTGCATGATGAGACTTCGTGCATGATGAGGCTTCGTGCATGATGAGGCTTCGTGTTTGATGAGACTTCGTGCATGATGAAGCTTCGTGCATGATGAAGCTTCGTGCATGATGAGGCTCTGTGCATAATGAGGCTTCGTGAATGATGAAGATTCGTGCATGGTGAGGCTTCGTGCATGATGAGGCTTCATGCATGGTGAAACTTTGTGCATGATTAAGTTTCGTGCATGATGATACCGTGCATGATGAGGCTCTGTGCTTCGTGCATGGTGAGGCTTCGTGTATGATAATATTTTTGGTGTATATTCCTGTATTTTGTACAATCGATTAAAAATCCTTAAATTAAGTAGGGCGTTTTATGGAAGAAGCTTCAGACAAGGCATGAAGCCACTTAATTGGCGAAGCTTAAAAGAACGAAAGATGATTTACGACAAAGACATGAGATGCCTATTGACCGTAGTATTGGAAGGAGCAGGGTTATAAGATGGAGGAAAACAGTCAGTTGGAAGAAAGTTCCATAAGCCTGCAATTATTGAAAAGAAGCTACTGGAATAGGAAGATGTATTGTAACGAAGTATCTGAGCAGCGAATTGATGAAGACCACTAGACCAACGAGTAAAACGTGCTGAAACAAAAGAAGCAAAGAAGGAATAGATCAGACAATGTGTGTTAGATACATATATCAGATTCTGACTCTTTTAATGCTGCTTTTTTTCGCTCGGGTAGCAGTTCATTTCTTCTCTCCCAAATGTTGGTTAATGTTCGTGTAATTTGCGGTTTGGGAAAAATATCCCAGATTGTTCACCTTTTTTGTGAGATCTTAGTTTTGTAATCTATATGGAATTTAAAGAGTTGCTATTATCATGTTAATTGTTTCCTTTGAAAGTATGTCAGATCTTTGATGGCCTGTGATTCCCACATGATATCAATCGGCAGACAATTTTGCAAAAGAAGCCACTAAATGACAAGGACAAGCCCATACATGGATAAAATGGACATAAAAACGTACTAAAAATATATATATATATATATTTACAGATAGATAGATAGATAGATAGATAGATAGATAGATAGATAGATAGATAGATAGATAGATACGGATGTAATTTGCTATATAATAAATGTTTAATCATACAAACATGTCTGACTAATATTTGTTTCGATTCAAGCCGCGGACGCCTGGAATCCCTATTTACTTGTCTCCCCACGAGGGCAGGTATTTAACGTTGGGAAAATCTATTTGATGGATTAGGACAAAAATAAAAAAATTACCTCAGTTTAGAAAGATTCTCTCTATAACCGATCGAGAAAGATGAAGTGTAATATAAGAACAGATACTACACTTTGTTCCTATGCTCAGAGTTTTGTCGGGTCAAATATCAAATCTAAAATGAGCGCCAAATCAGAGCAATTCATATTTAGAAACAGGATTTATGACCAGTGTTAGTCAGCAATCCAATAAATTGAACACTATCATATAAACAGATTAAGATTCGCGGGATTGATTATGCAATCTCTTTGAAGAAAACTACATATCGGAAATAGATAGATAGATAGATAGATAGATAGATAGATAGATAGATAGATAGATAGATACGGACACAATGAACTACGTATACGTTGATATACCGTGATGATTCTTACATAACCGTGTTCGTGTCGCTTGCTTGCCATAAGTATATTTCCATACTATAACTAATCTCTACTCACTTATTGAGAACTGTTGCAATAAATACTAGAAAAATCCAGGTTGTCCGCGATGGCCGTTCATCTAAGCAACATGACATAAATGCTGGTGTACTCCAGGGATCTATCCTTGGACCTCTGTTGTTCCTGATCTATATAAACGATCTCCCTGATGACATAGTGTCTGAGATTGGTTTATTTGCTGACACCACGCTTTATTCTCGCCATGTTGGCAAAACCGACGCGATCATATCCGTAGTGGATTGGGGTCACAAATGGTTGGTAACTTTTAATGCCGCTAAGACAAAGCTCCTTTCTTTCAATAACTACAAAGACCCTCTCAAACCACCGATTGTTATGGCTAACAACACCCTACCGGAGAGTTCATCATTCAAACTCCTCGGCCTAACCTTCACAGGTAACACGAATTGGAACAAATGCATCGAAGACATGCCAAGGCTGCCGCAAAGAAGGTTGGCTCCCTCTACCGTGCTAGTAAATTCCTCACACCTAGCATTATCCTGTATCTCTACAAAGCCACAATCCGCCCATGCATGGAGTATTGTTGTCACATCTGGGCTGGCGCATCATCTACTAGTCTCTCCCTCCTTGACAAGGTCCAAAAAAGAATCGCCAAGCTAATAGGTCCCTCACTGTCAACCAAGCTCCAGTCCCTGTCCCATCGCCGCAATGCTGGCCTCTGGAACTCCCTTCCTGCCCCCTGTTTCCCCGACAGTACTGACATGCAGAAGATTAAAACTAGTGTAAACAGACACCTCGCTGCGCTGATCCAGATCTAGGTTGACCGCCCCCTATCTTCTCCCCTTTTCTTTTTCTCAGTAGCCCCTTACGTCTACAGTGGCGGCCTGCCTTGTTTGGGGTAAACTATGTTAAAATATATATATATATATATATATATATATATGTGTGTTTGTGTGTGTGTGTGTGCGCGTGTGTGTGTGTGTCTATGTGTAAGTTTAGTGGCACGGAACTCCATCAGCGTGCTTGATTAATAAGAAAAATTAAAAACTTAAGGCGTAATAAAGAAAATAGGACAAAAATTGGTACCGCCAATTTCAAATCGAAACAAAGGGGACCTATAGTTCTCTCTCTCTCTCTCTCTCAATATATATATATATATATATATATATATATATATATATATAAAGAAATTCATTTATTTATATATATATATATATATTTATATATATATAAAGAAATTCATTTATTTTTTTGTTCTACAACGAAAGCTTGCAAAAAAAAATCTGAAATAAATGACATTTTCATTTAAATTGCACGATTGTTGATTTTCAAAATATTTCACTTAAATACATTCTAATGCGTGCTTCAAGGATGTTGTCAATTTCCTTACTTAAAAAAGCGCCAATCTGCGCATAATATCGCCACTTATCCTAATGTCTTTAAGAACTTGACGTTTCTTTTTGCTCATATCGTGGTTCGACTCGGGGTTAATACCATCAAAATGAGGAGAAAGAATAATTGAATTTTTCATTTAAATTGCACGATTGTTGATTTTCAACATATTTCACTTAATATATATATATATATATATATATATATATATATATATATATATATATATATATATATATATATATATATATATATATATATATATATATATATATGAAAAGGGAGAGATGGTCAGAGACAGCGAGAGATAGAAATGTTGGTATTAACAGACTGAAAAAAAAAGAATATATATATATATATATATATATATATATATATATATATATATATATATATATATATATTAACAGAATATATCATATAGATAAAGTAGGATGTGACCTTCCGAGTGAATACTGACAATTGTCCTAATTATATTTTGCGGAGAATTTCGGAAGTTTCCATAAATCTGAAAGGCAAGGAAGTGAATGAAAGAAAGTTGATTCCAACATTTTCTTACCATCTTTATGCCATTGCTATATGCCATCTTTTTTCTTCCACAATTCATGAAAATATTCAGCAGCCTTCCGTCGTTTTTTGAAACATTAGCTCATCCTTATGCGTTTTTAGCGATTTTACTGCACATATTAAGTGGCATTTGTGATAAGTAACAAAGAATACAAAAGATTCGTTATTTTGTTACTATTCTTCGTAGAAGTGCTGTGGGCGTCTTATTATAATAGTTTTATCTGTCTGTTTCACGAAAAATCATACTTTTCCTAGTTACTTGCTACCGAAACAGTATATCTAATATATATATATATATATATATATATATATATATATATATATATATATATATTATATATATATATATATATTATATATATATACATATATATATATATATATATATATATATATATATATATTATATACATATATAAGATATATTTATGAATATATTATACCTCTTCCACAAATCTTCTATTCCCAACATAAAAAGTCTCTCAACAAATCATAAGCTTAAACCCAGAACCCCTAACTCCCAATGTAGATCCCTACTATCACGTCTCCTTTTCCAACATAAGGGGTTTAAGTTACTACCTTTCAGAGGTTTAAATATATTTACAGGAAACTAGATCTGACCTGTTGTTCCTATGCGAAACTAGTATGGGCTCGTCAGTTTCTACTGATGACTTCATAATCCCAGAATACTCAAATATGATGTCTAAACCCGACCCCCATCATGACCATGGTCATGGAATCTGTGCCTACATCAAGGATGGTTTTCCTTGTGGTAGCGTCACTTCCTACGAAGACCATAATTCGCCCTATATGTGTGTTTCCATGTTGCTCTTACGGACAGCATCGTTTCCATCTTTTCTCTCTATCGTTCCCATTTCCGACGGGTTTACTGTCATTGAAAAAATATGCGACAAAATTGATGAGATCCTGGTGTTTCTACTCTTTTACTAGCATCCATATCTGTGGTGACTTTAATGTCCACAATGTTGAATGGCTAGTTCATTCAAACAAGACTGACGACGAAGGGCGGTTTTGTCACGACTTTTCCCTTGCTTATGATCTAACACAGATTGTTGACAAACCTACCCGCGTTCCCGATGTTGACGGACATTTTGCAAGTTTTCTCTATCTTTTATTTACAACTGGTCCTGAACTATGCTCATTTTCTGTCCTGTCTCCATTAGGATCTTGCGATCACCCAGTAGTCTCAATCAAGATCAGAACAAAGTGCAACAAGTCCTTTGAAGTCCTTCTCCATCGCACAGTGTATCGATGCCTGATGGCCGACTGGGACAGTCTCAGATTCTTCCTATCAGAAATTTCCCTACATTCTATGTTTAAAAAGAATATATCACATCCGATTTAACTGATTAACGCTTTTATTGAGAACTTCACACCCTTCAAGAAATTTCAACAAAATCCAAACTCCCAGCCGTGGTACACCCTTGAATGTACTACTGCCATCGCTCACAGAAACCACAATTTCAAGAGTTTTCAACGAAACAGATGCTCTAACCCGCTTTTAGGGCTGTCAGTAACAACCGCAAAACGGCTATAAAACGCTAAAGTAACGTACACCCAATCTATTTAATCCAGAACGGCCGATAAAGGCCGCCTACCTCCTTAATCCTACCATGACTGTAAACACCCTGAGCGACATCCACATATCTGTCCGGGATGTTGCCAAACTTATCCAAAACATTGATGCCAGCAAAGCAATTGCTCCCAATCAGCGTGATTAAAAAACTGCAACCTGAACTAGCCCCCATTCTTACAAAGCATTTCAATCGTTGCTTAAAGGAGAAATGCCTCTCAACACATTAGAAAACCTCGTCAGTCTGTACAATATTTAAAAGTACTGGTGATCTGGCCTCTGAATCTCAGTACAGACCAATCAGACTCGTGCATCATGAGTAAGTTGCTTGAATCTGTGATAAACTTGTTAATCGTCTTAGCAAAACCAGCCTACTCAGCGACAAGCACGATGGCTTTAGTCCTGCTAGATCAACAGCCGATGTGCTGACTGTAATATCACACAGAATCAGTTAATCTATTTACGGGGGCTTCGTTTCTAGAGAAATAGCTCCTGGCATATCAAAGACTTTTGACAGGGTTTGGCATAAAGGTTTACTTCACAAGCTTGCTAGTTATGGAATATCTGGAAATCTACTCTCAATTATAAAATCCGTTCTCTCTGATAGATTTATATAAGTAGTCGTTGATGGACAGGTATCAACGCCGGCGTGCCTTAGGGTTCCATTCTTGGCCCAACCCTCTTCCTGATCTTCATAAATTATCTCTCAAACCACATTCTGAGATCATTCGTCGACATTTTTTTTTCTTTGCGGCATTAAAAGTTACCAACCATTTATGACCCCAATCCACAACAGCCTGGAGGTCACTTTCTAATAATTCAGCCATTGCCTCGGATATGTGCGCGTCGGTTTTGCCCACATGACGGGAGTAGAGCGTGGTGTCGTCAACAAATTTAACCATCTCAGACACAATTTCATCAGGGAAAGCGTTTATGAAAACCAGGAATAGTAGAGGTCCAAAGATCCATCCCTGGGGTACACTAGCATTTATGTCATGTAAGTTGCGTTATTAGATGTTTATTTTATTTCAACAACGATATTTTAATAAAACTTGTTTTGTTTAAGTAACGGTGAGATTTTCACAAATCGCATTTGTAACATAAAAATAAGATTCGTCGATTCACCGACTTTCTTTGATGTTTTGATATGAAGAAATGTAGTATCTGTTTAGATACTGCACTTAATATTTCTGTCGTCGGTCAGTGAACGGCATATCCTTCTAGACTGATGCAATTTTTATTTTTGTCAAATTAATAGGCCCCCTTTTTAGAGAGATGGATTGATCGCAAATTAAAAACCGACCTTGTGTCTAACTCTGCCCTCGTGGGGAGGCAAGTAAATACGGAAATGAGATTAAAGTGAAATATTCATATATCACACGGTCGTCGAAAATAATAAAAAAATTGATATAAAAAAACACAAGAAACTATTTTCCCCTTTTGCTAACACCGATTTACTTATCTATCGAGCTATTCCCCATTGTCTCTGTGCTCCAATGGCCGTTATACGGACAGAGAGAATTGCAGACTTTTTGAAAGGCAGTGTGAATTCCTTCAATTATATTGATTGTTTGTCGTTTGTTCTCGGGGTTTCACAAAGTCAGACATGAATTCAAATGTTAATTCATATTATTATTCATCAACAAATCAATTTTGTTTTCTGTGTCGCATTATTCAACAGAAACTTCTTATTCGATTCGAGACTTTGTTTTCATAAAGAATACTGGTTTTAGTTCTTAAAAGTTCTTTTCAGAATTTGTCTTAAAATAAACGACTTTCGCTTAAAAGTTTTTCCTTTCTGAATGGCTTTAACTTTAATTGTCCGGATCTTTGCACAATAAATCACTTACGATGAATCGATACATAACAGCATTTTATTCATGGTGGATTGTCTCTTTGTCTCTTTCCTTTTATGTATCCTCCACTTTAAAATAAAAACCAATATATATATATATATGGAAAGAGAAGGATGAAGGTAATCCGACGTGATGGTAAAATGAAAAAGGAAAACCAAAAACTGGATGTTTTTATGTGTACATCAACGTTTCGTCTTTATTTATAAGACTTCATCAGGATGATGATATAGAGAAAAGATGTCATGCAAGTACAAATACATGTAGGGTAGACATGTTGGGAGGAAACATAAAATAAAATGAAAAATAATGGCCACGTCTTGGTGGACGTCCGTACTTGTTACTCATTTTTATTCTCTAACAAGTACGGACGTCCACCAAGACGTGGCCATTATTTTTCATTTTATTTTATTTTTCCTCCCAACATGTCTACCCTACATGTATTTGTACTTGCATGACATCTTTTCTCTATATCATCATCCTGATGAAGTCTTATAAATAAAGACGAAACGTTGATGTACACATAAAAAACATCCAGTTTTTGGTTTTCCTTTTTCATTTTACCATATATATATATATATATATATATATATATATATATATATATATATATATATATATAGTAAACGCATTTTAGCTTGAACATTCCCTCGGGGATTAAACGCGGGAGCCTTTGTGTAGCTTAATTGCCATAAATATATTTTCATACTTTACTACCTAGCTCTACTTACGTATCGAGTACTGTTGAAGTAAATACTGAAAATTGATACATAAAAAATGACATCTCTTTCTAAAATTTTATGTGGATACATGAAATACTAATATATATATATATATATATATATATATATATATATAGAGAGAGAGAGAGAGAGAGAGAGAGAGAGAGAGAGATAGATAGATAGATAGATAGATAGATAGATAGATATTAAGAGAGAATGGGAGATAGACATGGGGAGAGATGGAGGGTGAAAGAGATAGTTTATATTGGTGCATATGTTCGTTGCAGCAAAGTCCGAAGTCAGAGCTACGCCAAGATCGCCGCTGACATGGGCTGTCACAAGTCGGCGAGATGCAGAAAGATCAAAGAATGCATTGGTTACGCCTCCTATCGCAAAACTCACCGCATACCTACCAAGAATGCCTCCAAGGAGTCGAAGAAGGTTAATGCGAAGGTTTTGCCGAACGAGCTGAAGCCCAGGTCCATCTTGATGCTGAGGTACATCACTGATGAAAAGAATTTCGACAAGGATCAGACGAGCTACAGACAGAACAACAGGTGGATCTTCAAATACACTGAGTAAGTTCCCGTCGTGAAGCATACAAAGGTTCCATCGTCCGTCATGATCCCTGAGCGTTATCGTCAACGAGTGGGAGTGGGTGTCAGGCTTCCGTTCTGTTTTTTAAAGGGCCTGAAACATCACTGCCGATATTACCAGAAGTGTGGTGAAACCCTGGATAGCAACCGAACACCCGAACTACGCCTTCCAGCAGGACTCCACTCCTGCACACAAGGTCAAAACGATCGAAGCGTAGCTGGTCAACAATATTCCTCACCACTGGCCGCTGTCTTTGTGGCCACCCTCCTTACCTGACTGCAACTCCTTTGACTATTTCTTCTTGGGGGATCTAGGCCAAAACCAACAAACACACGCACAAAACGGTCGACCATCTGAAAGATGCCATCGTGGAGGCGTTCGCTGCTATAGACAAGAACATGGTTGCTAAAACGTGGAACGCATTTCGAGCGCCTCTTAAGAATGTCGCTTGAACGGCAGCAGTTACATTTCAAATCGTCAGTTTCTTGAGAAACAATGACAGTTCCGGAAATGGAACAGGCGACCATTGAAATGGGATGTAATGGGATGCTTAGACGCATTTAAAAAGTTAGGCCAAAACTTTTGAGCTCTAATCTCCAATTCCTTTCTTGAAATACATTCACAGCAAGAACACGTCTTATTACCACAACGAAAAAAAATCCTTTCTTTCTGCAGCGTCAGGCGAAACTTGCACTAACAGAGCTTTTTTCCAAGAAATTCTCGTCTGTGAAACTCAATTCCACAGGGCTGCTTCTCTGGGGATTACAACAAAGTCGTCTTCAAATCTAATGTCAACAAACACTTGTCATATAAGTAAGCAAACGTAGTTCATTCCATTAATCATGTTTAATGTTTTCCATAATATTCATCATCTTTCCACTGACAACCATTATATTACGTAAACCACCCTCGAGTGGCTTTTGGCCTTAATAAAAATGTTACTAATTAGTTTACAAAAAACAATGTCATCGTAAGGAAACAGCAAATACCTTGAGTATTGCGAGTTTATTTATTTGTATTAAAAAAAAAAAAAAATCTTTTCCATCACACAAATGTTAGCGAGTGAAAATACGCTTTTTTCGAGTATTATTTCGAGCGGTGAGGGAAGCGAGAATGCAAATAGGTTCTAGTCCTCCATTCTATAATGAAAATAAATGTGTATTTATTTGTACATATATATAAATTCGTCTCGTCACACAAAAGTTAGGAAGTTAAAAACATACTTTTTTCTAGCCACAGAACGAAACACTTTCTGATTCTGAGGGAAAGAAAGAAAGCAAATAGCCAGTCAGACAACCCCCGCCGTCTGAAATGAATTCGGAAAAAAATCATCTACTCTAAACAAAACATCAAAGATGAGCTTTTTCTTTAGGTCATCAGAAATTATAATAATAATTTATAGATGGCGTAATTCTTAAATTTTATATCAATATTAGTGTGAACACTGGCGAAGTATAATTTGTCCCGTCATTTTTGACCGGGGTGCACACTAGTTAAGAAAAGAAATGATAATAAATACGTCCGCTGGAAGAAGGTCAAAAACCATTTCAATATGGCTTCCTCTTAAGAATCCCAACCTGTGTTGTAAACAAAGATTAATTTATTTTGTCTGTGGCACTAAAATCTCATTACAGCCGCGCACAATAGATTCAACGGATGAAAATAGATTTCATAAGAAAGTAATATGAACTATTTCATTTCCTTTTTTCTTTATTTATTGGAGATATTAGTTTCCTGCGAGTAACCATTCGATTCTCGGTGATAGATTTTCCCCATATTTGTAAACTATTAAAAGCGTAAGTGATTGAAGTGGAAGAAATGTCAGCGGCCATGTTGATTTTTCGCTTTTTGTTTTTGGTCCTCACGTTTGTGCGTAAAACCAATGTGTAGACATGGTCGTGTCCTCGACGTTAACTTGGTGTATCTATTCGTACATATCTCATTTTCTGCGTACGCATATTTGCTTCACCGTGTAAATCAGTACTTGTGTACTCGTATAATTCCTACTGTATGCGTTCGTCATCGTACTTGCCTCCGAGCTGTTCAAAGGTCAAAGGTTAAAGTATCGCTATCAAGCTATTTTGATATGAATGTCGATTAAGTTAATCTTTATATCTTGAAGTGTGGAAGTTTTTGTCTGTGTGCATATATGTGTAGAAAACAGAGCCTATCCTCCCGACGTAAGCGGCATAGGATCTCGTGTGTTGTGCACAATGGCGACGCTAACTGTGATGAAAGCAGACAGTTATTTGCATTATCTAACTCTGAACCAGCGACGACGGTTGAAAGAAGACTTAAAAGCGACGACGTTTGAAAAAAAGACTTGAAAGCGGCATCGGTTGATAGAAGACTTGAAAGCGACGACGTTTGAAAAAAAGACTTGAAAGCGGCATCGGTTGATAGAAGACTTGAAAGCGACGACGGTTGAAAGACGACTTGAAAGCGGCATCGGTTGATAGAAGACTTGAAAGCGACGACGGTTGAAAGACGACTTGAAAGCGGCATCGGTTGATAGAAGACTTGAAAGCGACGATGGTTGAAAGATGACTTGAAAGCGGCATCGGTTGAAAGAAGATATTAAAGCGACGACGGTTGAAATAAGACTTGAAATTATCTCATCAAGTTAGTATTGCGTCACATGACTCTGAGAGAGAGAAGGTGATAACAACAAAGGAGCCCGGAGAAGCACGCGGTGCGTTCGGACGTGTAAATGAAATGAACTTACACCATGATTAAACAGTGATTATCGATTTCTCTCTGCCTCCCGCCACACACACTAATCAGTTATTTGGAACGAAGATCACGTTGCATAAACTTCGTCTGTCTTCTATCAGTTTTGTTTCAAGCTAGTGCGTTTAAAAGTATGAGTAGATTTGTATAACATGTCGGAAAGACCTCGGTTTGGAAGGATCACTGATAATCGCGTACAAGAAAAACAACCAGGTGTGACACATGGTTGAGGAAGCAAAACTATTTCAAACTTAAGTTTAACATATAATAGAAAATTTCTAACTACATAGCCTTTTATAAATATGCTTGGACATTTGAAATAAGACAAGTTGATTAAATCAGTGCGCGTAGTGTGTATTATTTTAACTACCTTGCTACATTCATTTATGTGTTTTACCGTTTCGTCTCTTTGTCCACAGAGCCTACATTTACTGTTCTCCTAAGAGTCTTGTTTGTATTGGCTTTCATGTAGCTCGTTCTAATTGCGTTCTTTTGTGCGGCTATCTGTGGCGATTCTATTTTTCTGTTCCAGTAGCATTTTTGTAACCATCTCCATTATTCTGATAAATCGTCCACCCAATTTTGGTGTCCTAATTTTTTATGTTTATTGTTTCGCTTCTTTCCGTTATTCACATTGTTGCTGCTTTTAACGGCGAAATCAGCCTCTCTATACCTTGTGTTATGTATTTTTCTAGTCAAGTATCTAAAATCATACGTATGTTTTATGTTATCTTGTTTTTAAGATAACATGTTTTCTTTTAATCACGTCTCTGTATTGAAATGGTGAGCAATGTTAGACGGGTTCTCTACTTGATCCAGAAATCATTTCGAATGCCGCAAAGACAAAGCTCCTTTCCTTCAATAATTACAAGGAACCTTTGCAACCACCGATTGTCATGGCAAATAACACTCTACCTGAGAGTTCATCATTCAAACTCCTCGGCTTAACCTTCACAGGTAACATGAATTGGAACAAATACATTGAAGACATTGCCAAGGCTGCCGCAAAGAAGGTTGGCTCCCTCTACCGTGCTAGTAAACTCCTCACACCTGGCATTATCCTGTATCTCTACAAAGCCACCATCCGCCCATGCATGGAATATTGTTGTCACATCTGGGCTGGGGCATCATCCACTAGTCTCTCCCTCTTATACAAGGTTCAAAAAAGAGTCGCCAACTTAATAGATCCCTCTCTATCCACCAAGCTCCAGCCCCTGTCCCATCGCCGCAATGTTGTTTCTTGTGCTTGTTTTACAAGTACTTCAATGGATTGTGCTCTGATGAACTTGCTGCTCTGGTGCCCCCACAACGTAAATTCACTAGACCAACCCGACAATCTGCCAAATCCCATCCATTCACTGTGGAGGTTTCCAGATGCCGAAGAGCTTTCTACTCCAAAAGCTTCTTTCCTCGTGCTGCTGGACTCTGGAACTCCCTCCCTGCTCCCTGTTTTCCTGACGGTACTGACATGCAGAAATGTAAAACTAATGTAAACAGACATCTCGCTGCACAGCTCCCAATTTAGGTTGACACCCCAAAAAAAACTTTCACCCTTTTTCTCAGTAGCCCCTTACGTCCACAGTGGCGTCCTGCCATGTTTGAAGTGGACTATGTTAAAAAAATAAAAAATAAAAACATATTGTGCACCTGGGGCGTGTTCAACGGTTGGAGTACTACTGCCGCATATAGGGAGGCGCTGCTTAGAGCACCCTTTCCTGCCTTGACAGAGTCCAAAACGGATTTCGGAATTTAATGAGTGATGTCCTCTTCTCATACCTACAGTCACTCTCTCACGGAAGAGATGTTGCTAGTCTTTCTTTGCTCTGCCGTTATTTTCATGGCAGGTGCTCGACTGAGCTCAAATCTATCGTCCCCCATTGTAAAACATTCACAATAAGAACCCGCATAGCTACTACCACTGCCAATGATTTCCCTTTCTCGCTCTGCGTTCCCAATACAAAACGAAACTTTCATGGGCAAAATTTCTTTCCTAGAACTGTCCGTCTGTGGAACACAGTGCTGCGAGCCTGCTTCCCAGCCGACTACAATATGGGCGTCTTCAAGTCCAATATAAACAAGTTCATGTTAAACCGTCTCCGTAAATAATCAATTTCTGCCCTGCTACAACCATCGTGTCGGTGATCGCGATGTTGTCAAACTCTTTAACCCTAACCCTCGAGTCAAACTCTTTAACCCTTATCCTAAAGACAAACTCTTTAACCCTTATCCTCGAGTCAAACTCTTTAACTCTTATCCTAAAGACAAACTCTTCAACCCTTATCCTCGAGTCAAACTCTTTAACTCTTATCCTCGAGTCAAACTCTTTAACCCTTGTCCTCGAGTCAAACTCTTTAACCCCTATCCTCGAGTCAAACTCTTTAACCCTTACCCTCGAGTCAAACTCTTTAACCCTTATCCTAAAGACAAACTCTTTAACCCCTATCCTCGAGTCAAACTCTTTAACCCTTATCCTCGAGTCAAACTCTTTAACCCTTATCCTCGAGTCAAACTCTTTAACCCTTATCCTCGAGTCAAACTCTTTAACCCTTATCCTCGAGTCAAACTCTTTAACCCTTATCCTAAAGACAAACTCTTTAACCCCTATCCTCGAGTCAAACTCTTTAACCCTTATCCTCCAGTCAAACTCTTTAACCCTTATCCTCGAGTCAAACTCTTTAACTCTTATCCTCGAGTCAAACTCTTTAACCCTTGTCCTCGAGTCAAACTCTTTAACCCCTATCCTCGAGTCAAACTCTTTAACCCTTACCCTCGAGTCAAACTCTTTAACCCTTATCCTAAAGACAAACTCTTTAACCCCTATCCTCGAGTCAAACTCTTTAACCCTTATCCTCCAGTCAAACTCTTTAACCCTTATCCTCGAGTCAAACTCTTTAACTCTTATCCTCGAGTCAAACTCTTTAACCCTTGTCCTCGAGTCAAACTCTTTAACCCCTATCCTCGAGTCAAACTCTTTAACCCTTACCCTCGAGTCAAACTCTTTAACCCTTATCCTAAAGACAAACTCTTTAACCCCTATCCTCGAGTCAAACTCTTTAACCCTTATCCTCGAGTCAAACTCTTTAACCCTTATCCTTGAGTCAAACTCTTTAAACCTTATCCTCGAGTCAAACTCTTTAACCCTTATCCTCGAGTCAAACTCTTTAACCCTTATCCTCGAGTCAAACTCTTTAACCCCTATTCTCGAGTCAAACTCTTTAACCCTTATCCTTGAGTCAAACTCTTTAAACCTTATCCTCGAGTCAAACTCTTTAACCCTTATCCTCGAGTCAAACTCTTTAACCCTTATCCTTGAGTCAAACTCTTTAAACCTTATCCTCGAGTCAAACTCTTTAACCCTTATCCTCGAGTCAAACTCTTTAACCCTTATCCTCGAGTCAAACTCTTTAACCCCTATTCTCGAGTCAAACTCTTTAACCCTTATCCTTGAGTCAAACTCTTTAAACCTTATCCTCGAGTCAAACTCTTTAACCCTTATCCTCGAGTCAAACTCTTTAACCCTTATCCTCGAGTCAAACTCTTTAACCCCTATTCTCGAGTCAAACTCTTTAACCCTTATCCTTGAGTCAAACTCTTTAAACCTTATCCTCGAGTCAAACTCTTTAACCCTTATCCTCGAGTCAAACTCTTTAACCCTTATCCTTGAGTCAAACTCTTTAAACCTTATCCTCGAGTCAAACTCTTTAACCCTTATCCTCGAGTCAAACTCTTTAACCCTTATCCTCGAGTCAAACTCTTTAACCCCTATTCTCGAGTCAAACTCTTTAACCCTTATCCTTGAGTCAAACTCTTTAAACCTTATCCTCGAGTCAAACTCTTTAACCCTTATCCTCGAGTCAAACTCTTTAACCCTTATCCTCGAGTCAAACTCTTTAACCCCTATTCTCGAGTCAAACTCTTTAACCCTTATCCTTGAGTCAATCTCTTTAACCCTTATCCTCGAGTCAAACTCTTTAACCCTTATCCTCGAGTCAAACTCTTTAACCCTTATCCTCGAGTCAAACTCTTTAACCCTTATCCTCGAGTCAAACTCTTTAACCCCTATTCTCGAGTCAAACTCTTTAACCCTTATCCTTGAGTCAAACTCTTTAAACCTTATCCTCGAGTCAAACTCTTTAACCCTTATCCTCGAGTCAAACTCTTTAACCCTTATCCTTGAGTCAAACTCTTTAAACCTTATCCTCGAGTCAAACTCTTTAACCCTTATCCTCCAGTCAAACTCTTTAACCCTTATCCTCGAGTCAAACTCTTTAACCCCTATTCTCGAGTCAAACTCTTTAACCCTTATCCTCGAGTCAAACTCTTTAACCCCTATTCTCGAGTCAAACTCTTTAACTCTTATGCTGGCTGTTGGGCCTTGATAAGAGGTGACCTTTAATGTAAAAAAACAGGATTGTAACAAGATTCTTCACGCTTACCTAAAAAGAATGGCTTCCTGAATTGAGAAAGTTGCGAGACCAAATTCTTGTATACAGCATCATCAACATATAAATATATCTTTAGAGGAATTTTTAATCCGCAACGATTCGTCGCAGTTACCGCCGACACTCGCAGAAAATGTACTATCGTCGCTTTCTGTCTCAACAGAAGAATTCTCTGGAAACGCCTTCTTTGGAATGTCGTGAATATGCCTACCATATCCGACTTTCAAATCGCCTTGGACAAAAATTCAGACAGTATATAAATGCAATATCTTCTATCTGTTTTTTTTCATGGCTTGTTGCACTTTGAAATTTCTTTGGTCAATAAAATTGATTTATTGAAATAAGTTTAAAACGGTTAACAAAAAATAAAAAATGTTTATTTTTTTAGATGATTCTAAGAAAAATAAAATTAATCGTTTAAAGTTTATATTAGTATTAATAGAATTTATTTTGTTATTTTTTAGAGTTCAACTTTTATCTGAATGTTTATTTTAAATTTTCATTATTTTATCCTTTTATCTTAACACATCATAAGCGATGTTTCTGACAAAGGGGGAAGAATTGCTGTTTTCTTGGTCTAAATCTATCAATCTAACACTTATCGTTGGCTAGTTTTTGACCTTGAAGTAGTATTTTTTTAGCTCCTAACATCAAGTTGCTTCATGCCTTGTCTGGAGCGACTTCCCTAAAAAAAAACTTGTATGTTTCTTTCATTTTATTTATTTCATTACATTTTATTTACTTCAGCAAAAGGACAATTAATCAATTCTGACAGAGAATATTAAAGAAAAATCTCTTTGCTTCTTAGTTATTACAATTACATGTGATTCTCCACCCTAATCTGTACAGCGCTGCTAGTACCAGTTCTACCCGGTCATGGCTGATGCGATGCGAACACTCTACATCCCCGTGCTATAAATAAATGGTTCAGTTCAAATTCCCGAGTCTAAGTTCGAATAAAAGATTTCGAAATTGGAAAACAAGCATCTATACTCTTGAGTGTGACGTTATCCCAACCCTCGAATCCGGGTGAGTGTACTAGTGTTTATATATATATATATATATATATATATATATATATATATATATATATATATATATATATATATATATATATATATATGTATATATATATGTATATGTATATATATATATATATATATATATATATATATATATATGTATATATATATGTATATATATATATATATATATATATATATATATATATATATGTATATATATATGTATATATATATATATATATATATATATATATATATATATATATATGTATATATATATATATATATATATATATATATATAAAACAGCATCTCTTGCAGGCAAGTATTGTTGAATATAAGGGACAACTCATGTTTAGATATCCTTTGGTAGATCCTTTGAATAGTCCGAATTAGGATCTTTGTTTCGGAGGAGAATTGGCTGATGAATTTGCCATAATTTGGATTTGTTTCCCAAGTACTTTCGGACCCATCTGAGTCCATCTTCGGCGGAATGAGGTTAATCAGGTCTAGACCATGTGTTAGTATTTATAGAAGGTTTTTGGCGGGAATTATGTACTCAGTACGAAACTATATTTAGAGCTATAAACATTTTAGAATATTATTACTGATATTAAAGTTAATTCTATTAATTAGGGTTTTTTTGGTTTTTATATATAGGGATTCTAATATATGTTCTTGTTTATAGACGCTATATATATATATATATATATATATATATATATATATATATATAGAGAGAGAGAGAGAGAGAGAGAGAGAGAGAAAGAGAGAGAGAGAGAGAGATGTGTGTGTTGAGAGAATGTTTTGCATTACTCATTGTGTATATCACTAGAAGCAAAATCAGTCTAAGAAATATAAGTTTTTGTTATTGATCCGCTCGCCTCTCTTCTTCTGCGCATATCGATGGATCAAAACGTTAAGCCGATCCATTGAGGAGGCGGATATGCCATTGGAGATTATCGGATTGGAAATCATTTGAAATATCCATTTCCTTATATCCGACGACGAATGAACCTTATATTTCTGCTTACCAATGAGAAACGAATCGGTTGATTTTGTGATCGATTTCATATAGAAATTCTATTGGTTAGTAGATTGTAGATCACGTGCTGTTTGCGTATCGATTAATCAATTGAAATAAAGAATACACATCAGTTTTTTTTTGGGGGGGGGGTGTTTTTTTGGGTTTTGTGATCATGTAAGATTAAAGCAGGTCGATTATGAAATGTGGTCGGTAACTGGTAATAATGGTTGGAGTTTTACATCTATTACTAATGGGCATGTTGTATATGTCTCTCAGAAACCGAAACTACACTATTACTTCGAATAATAATGGAGATTTTGTATCTGCCTGTCTAAAGCCAACACTATACTTGTTCAGACTATTGTACTATCTTTTAATGCTAACATTTATTTGTTGCACATTTGTTTTTTCACCCTTTTTTCGTTCTTCAGTTCTGTTGATTATAGTAAAAGATTCCCCAATTTTTACTATATCTTTTGTTTATTAAATTGTTAGGTGAAAGTACAGAATAGTTAACAAAGCACCCCCTCTCTTCATGTTAAAGATGGATTTCTAACTAATGTTATTATTTCAACCCGGTTCGTAATTAAATTACGAAATTAAATCTATCATAATGCATTTAGGTGTCTTCGTAAACACGTCAGCCATTTTAATATTTTGTTAATAATTGAAAAATATATCAATTACTTCGTCTCTGTTCGGAATTTGAAAGGAATTTGGAAGTATTTAAACTATCGAATAGAAAGTCATTTGAACTGACTTTGAAATGCTTAGAAAATCATGTATTTAAAAAAGCAAAATTGTTTTTCTTGTCATGAAATTAATTTATTAGTTATTTTTTTCTAAATATAATTCAGTTTTTTAATCTCTGGTGGCCATCTTGCCTAAAAGTAAGTTTATTTACTACTTTTTAAATGTGTTTACTTCTTTCAAATTAATCGTTGAAAGGTCGGAAAAGAATCAGAAACATACAGCCGATTTATTGTCCGCCATTTTGGCTATCAAACGACGAATTAACCACTTCATCTTACAGTGATTTACCAATTTTGAAGTAAAAAAAACGACTCGACGAGCGGCCGATTTTCAACACATACTCTATCCCGCCGAGATTAAAACACTGAATTACAGTTACAAAAAATTAATTAGAAATGTATTTCATGACAAGGAAAGCAAATTTCCTTTCAAATTTCGAACAGACACGAAATAATTGATATTTTTTTTCAATTATTAACAAAATATTAAAATGGCTCACTTAGATTAACTTTATGGTTTGACGTTGTCTTTTGAACTAATTTTGAACATTTTGCTTTTTTTTTGTAAAGACTTTTCGTTAAGTTTTATTTTCTTTAAACAAAAATGTTAGTTGTGTTGTTATTTATTGTTTTGTTGTAAAAGTTACAGCAATAAATGAATAGAGTTCTTCAAGAAAAATTCCAAACAAATGAGACTAGTTTTTGCTTCTTTAAAAAGAAACTTAATGTAGATAAATCCATTTCATTTGCTTCAAAACAATAGCGTATTAATAAATACTTATTTAAATAATATTTATTTACACATATTGGAGGATGGCATAGCCTCTTAAGTGAACCCCATGATTTTCAGTTATTTAAACATCCAAAGATTAATAATTTAAAAAATGCTATTAGTAATTATTTTTTTCTAAAAACACATTTTAAATTTATTTAAAATAGAGTTAACAAAAAAAGAAAAGAAATATATGCACTTAAATTTATGTTGGTCAAAATATCCTCTAGTCTTTCTAAGAGTAGTTGTCTCTAAGAAAATGAAAATGTAACTAAACTGTTTCAATAACCAAGAATCTTTTTTATTATTATACTTTTATTCTATCTCCCTATCCACTCTTTAATTATTTTGACATTTCTTTTCACTATTAGTTCACACAGACATGAAAAATCAAAATCAAAGAAAGAACTGACGCCAAAGTCTTCGACTTCCACTTCTCACATATGTGTGAAAAAACATTGGATTCACTAATTCACTTAATCCAACCTACATCACAAGCCTTTTTTTGCTCGCCTCTTGTACCAAGGCTGTTTTTTTTTCAACTTCATCTCGCGTGAAATCTGGGAATTTTTTCTATGTTAATTTCAAAAATTTTGAATGTAACATTCACAATTAATTGCAGGGGGGTCTTGCCCCCCCCCCCCTGGCACCCCCCTGGCACCCCCCTGGCTACGTAGGGGCCACACCTCCACTGGAAGGGTGCGGGGAGTACTAGAATCTTGGGGAGGCTTATTGCCACTCAAATCCTAAAAGAAGACCAATGGTCGTTGTCAGCTAGAAACCAATGGTAAGCGATTGTTGCGATAACGCAAAATCATTTGCAATGGTCATCAAAAGAGGCGGAGAGTACTGAAAATCCGTGGGAACTTGTTGTCACTCAGACTCTAGGGAACATCACCGGTTATTGTCAGTGAGCAATCACTGGTGATGATCCGTGTGAGAACTCCAGTGCATAACGAAGAAGAAGAAGAAAAAGAAGAAGAAGAAATAGAAGAGAATGAAATAGAAGAAGAAGAAGAAGAAGAAGAAGGAGGAGAAGAAGAAGAAGAAGAAGAAGAAGAAGAAGAAGAAGAAGAAGAAGAAGAAGAAGAAGAAGAAGAAAAATAATCGAAGAAGAAGAAGAAGAAGAATTTAGAAGTTAAACGACTTAATATTTTTGCTATGCAATAAAAGTGCTTTTATTCTAATGAGTCACCACTTACCAAAGTCAAAACCACTCGAGGATAATTGTTAATGAGATTGTCAGTTGGATATTTGAAACATACTATGAGAGGATTGAAAAAAACGATGGCTATAAAGAAACAAAATTTGAACGGCTCTCAAGTATTTGTTGACATTGGACTTGAAGATGACTATGTTGTATTCTGCAGGAAAGCAGCCATGTGGTAATGTTTCCCAGATTGGAAGTTCATGGTAATAAACTCTGTTAGTGGAAATTCTGTTAGGTTTTTGGTACACACGGGAAGTAAAGAAAGTTCTTTGTAGCGGTGGTAGGAAGACGAGTTCTTAATGGTTGTAGCAGATTTGTCACAGTTTATGAATGTTCGAATGAAATCAAGGTACGAAAAATAGTGTTAGAGATTGTGACGCAACGGGTCACGGTTACGTCTACTATTTATCTTTGAAAACGTTTGATTTAAATAATAATATTTCGAACTATTCATTCAAAGTATTCCATTTGTCCTCGATCCAATAGGCAAACGTTTTTTGACTAACGAGTCACCATTTATCAAGCTCAAAAGCCACTAGGGGATAAGGATTAATGAGCTGCTATGATTATCACTTTTATTTTCTGAAAATGATGAAGAATATTATGAGAGGATAGAAAATGATGAAGAATATTATGAGAGGATAGAAAATGATGCAGAATATCATGAGAGGATGTAAAATTATGAAGGATACCATGAGAGGATAGAAAATGATTCATGAAATGAACAAAGTTTCATTACTTGTGGGGATTTCAGTAATGACAAGTATTTGTTAACATTGGATTTGAAGAAGACCATGTTATAATCTGCAGGGAAGGTAGACGATTGCTTCAGGAGGAGTCAGGTATTTTCCGAGGTTGTAGAATAATCAAAGCACTTTAGAAGAAACAGACTTATTACGATGAAACTACGATTACTGCTAAGTAGTCGGTAACAATAGCCGTAATCCGTACGGTGATTTCTATAAACTTACTATTGTCTTATATTGTAAAATCATGAATCTCTCAACCAGAAGAACTGAACTTCCACATCTTTTGTGCCTCTTGACGATGTGCTGCAGATGCTATTCTAATGCGCTTAGCGACAGAGAATTATAACCTTAATTTCATTCTCTCCTTCAATATAAGCTACTTTTGCACACGTCTCGGAATCTTCTAAGGATTCTTGCTTTGCTTCTAAATTATTTTTGTTTTTATTTGGAATTCTAAGACAACTTTTTGCCGGAGGAGAACTGATAACAGGTTGCTTCCAAATAAGCGGATACCTTTTGCGATGCTTCACGGCGTCGACAAGGAACAGGCTTTTATTTATATTGTTTCAATCTGCTTTCAACTCCAAATATACGTATCCGTCTTCATATCTCTGTCAGAGCGGCTCGGTGATATTTGTGTGTGTGAGGGGAGGTCGGTGACATGTGGACACGAAGAGGAAAGATGAATGACATAAAGAAGGAAAAAAACGAATGAATGAATGAATTAAAGAAAAAAGACGACGTACAAGAAAAACATACGATTAACAAAAAAAAAGAACCGAAAAAAAGAAGAAAAAAAAAGAAAGAACAACGATAAGAACAGAAATAAGGAAATAAATAAAAATTATTCCGAAAGAAAAGAGAGACAGAGAAAGAGAAAATCATTAAAAAAATAACTGTTGTGTACTAAGAGACGAAGAAAGGGGAGATAAGTCTCCTGCACTTATGACATCACGAGTGAAACGTGAGTAGCTCGAACACACCAGCTAAACGTCAGCTTTCCAACAAATGTTTGTAAGGAACACAAACACCCAAACCTGCTGGAAATTTGGGTACAACTAAATGGACGATTAATACCATGGTTCATTAATGCTTTCTCTGGCCAGAAGAACAACAAAGGAGCTGAACTACGAATTTGTGTTGAACGTTATTTACAATCTAACCGGCTGCAACCCACATGAGCCAATCGGGGATGGCCACGATCAAAGGAGACGGGGTAATGAAACAGAGCGCATCAACAGACAAAAAGCAAACGAAAAACAAGGAAATAGTGGAACAGAAAAGACGCGAAAGGCGGACAGGAAGGAAACCTTAATGAGTGGATGATAAAAAAAAAATATATAAAAAGAAAGAGAACAGTAGAAACAAGATAAAAGGTTAAAAAAAACAACGAAGAAGAAAATAGGGAAAACTAAAGAAGAAGAAGAAGAAGAAGAAGAAGAAGAAGAAGAAGAAGAAGAAGAAGAAGATGAGGAGGAGGAGGAGGGGGAGGAGGGGAAGAAGAAGAAGAAGAAGAAGAAGAAGAAGAAGAAGAAGAAGAAGAAGAAGAAGAAGAAAGGGAAGAAGAAGAAGATTAAGAAGAAGAAGAAGAAGAAGAAGAAGAAGAAGAAGAAGAAAGGGAAGAAGAAGAAGAAGAAGAAGAAGAAGAAGAAGAAGAGGAGGAGGAAGAAAGGGAAGAGGAAGAGGAGGAAGAGAAGGAGGAGGACGACGACGACGACGAGAGGGAAGAAAAAGAAGAAGAAGAAAGGGAAGAAGAAGTAGAAGAAGAAGAAGAAGAAGAAGAGGAGGAGGAGGAGGAGGAGGAAGAGGAGGAGGAAGAAAAGGAAGAGGAGGAGGAGGACGACGACGACGACGAGAGGGAAGAAGAAGAAGAAGAAGAAGAAGAAGAAGAAGAAGAAGAAGAAGAAGAAGAAGAAGAAGAAGAAGAAGAGCAGCAACAACAACATTTGTATAATTTGGATTATTCGGACTACTGTTCCCATTTCGGATGTTATTCTAGCAACATTTCGTCGAAGAAGTCGAGAATCTTTATATCAAACTCAGGAATCTGTATGGAATTATTTAATTCCGTATAGATTCCTGAGTTCAACATAAAGATTCCCGAGTTCGACAAGACACACCTGAAGATGATTAGAGGTTAGATCGGTCGAAACGTTGTTATAATAACATCTAAGATAAGAACAGCAATCCGAATAATCCAGATAATCGAAATTATTATTCCTCATCTTAAAAATCCCGAAACATAAAAAAGCAATGTCCTTTAGCAGCATTAATATTGTAAAACTTACGGACGAAACTTCTGGCCATGATTATCGAGAATTTTCAAAATATTCACCGTAAAAAAATCTTCTCCTTACGAACATTAACATCAAGATATAATGATACTAAACCTTATGTCTACGAATCCTCGATCCAATTTTGATCAAAATCTGTTATATGATTTGAATTCTAAAAAAATGGCTGACATTTAAGATTGAAATAAAGGACATCTTGCTCAATTAGTGTTTATTGACTATGGATCAAATTCAATGTAAATCTGAAATATTCTAATTTTCAAAAAGCAAGGTGTGCCAATTGTATGTCCCTAAAAAAATCTTTAAAATGCTCAAAGGAAATTGAAATTTGGGGAATATTTATTAATTGATGTCTAATACCTATTGTTAAGAATTACACAAAATTCGGAGGTATCTGAATGTTCACAAATAACTTTTGACCCACATTACGACTCCTTGCGCTTATCAGCTGTTTTCTAAAACACATAATGATCGGTTAATTAGTTTATGAGTTAATCCTGTACATACACATACAAATATATAAACATATAAACATATCTATCTTTATATATATATATATATATATATATATATATATATATATATATATATATATATATATATATATATAAAGAGGTGTACTAAAAGCGAACTTTTAGGAAAGGTAAAACCCTATTGTGAAGAGTATACAGCTCAATATCCAGGATAGAGCAGGTAGAAATGAAGGAGAATGGAAAGGAATTAGAGAAAGCAAAAGCCAAATCAAAATTCAATTCAAAAGCTTAAGGAAAATTTAACTTGAATAAATTGCCTTTTTGCGGAATATACCTTGCTTTGAACTTTTGAATTGAATTTTGATTTGGCTTTTTCTTTTTCTAATTCCTTTCCATTCTCCTTCATATATATATATATATATATATATATATATATATATATATATATATATATATATATATATATATATAATTATACATGTATATATATATATATATATATATATATATATATATATATATATATATATATATATATATATATATATATATATATAATGGTAATAATCCAGGTGAAAAATATCCACAGGGTGGTAATCCAGAGAATTTTAACCGGGTTTATAAAAAGTGCTCAATATCAAAATAGAGCTATATATATGATAATTTTATTTACACAGACATGAAAAAAACTGTCATGCCCGGAAGAGAAATTCTAAAAGATATAATATATAAAAAGCAGAATAAACTATTTGGGTAGCTATATATATATATATATATATATATATATATATATATATATATATATATATATAAGTATTATTTTGCTATCTCAACATTGAAAGAATTCACTGTTATGCTTACTCGCGAGAATTTATCATAATAAACATAACTGGCAGTTCATCTATGTCATATCTAGCATTTATACATTGAAAATTGATAGTTTTAAACATATGAACTCAACTTATGCCAAAATAACAGACCAACTGTGCATTTAGCTAAGAGATACTAGACCATGATTGGCCGAACAGACGTAATAATTGAGGATAAATGGAGTTTTTAATAGTTAGTCTGAACTAATTATAAGAATTTATGATGCAACGAACCGACCGGTTATCGCTTGTTGTATTAATCCATTTATATATCATAAATTCTATGTTCATTCCCCATCACTTCAAATCTGGTCGAATCTATTACGATCATGTACAAACTAATACCGTTCAAGAAGGCATGAGCCTTTATTTTCCAACAGATATGGATATAATATCAGGTTTCGCTATGTTTAAATAGACATTGTGTTTTGCCATTGAAGAATACACAGAAGTATTGGTATGCCGTAAGAATAAACTCTTGTTTTCTTGATTTCGAATTTAATTCTTTTGGTCGCTTTTTTGGATATTCAACTTTTTCCTTCCATTTGCATCCATTAAACATTTTTCTCCGTTTTGTCTGTTGTCTCTTATATTTTATCTAGCGAATTTTTCACACTTAAACTTTTCTTATAGATTTGACATTTCAAGTGTTCGTTTGTTTTTTCACTTGATTTCTTCAAAATGGATTCGTTTTAACGTTTCCTCTTCAGAATACAAAGCCGATAACTAATGACATTTTCTTCAATTGCACCCCATCCATCAACTCAGATGTGACCTGCACTTAAGTCTCATGAATCTTTCACTCTCTCTTTCTCCTTTTCCCCTCTCTCCCCTTATCTCTCTCTCTCTTTCTCTCTCTTCTCTTTCTCTCTCTTCTCTTTCTCCTTTTCCCCCTCTCTCCCCTTATCTCTCTCTCTTTCTCTCTCTTCTCTTTCTCTCTCTCTCTTCCCACCTGGTAACACGAATTCCATGCATTTTAGCCTGACGATTCTCTACGGTGATGAAACGTGGACGCTTCTGTGTAGCTTAATTGCCATAAATATATTTTCATAACTTACTACTTATAGAAAGGGCGGGGAAGATGGGGGGGAGATTGTTATAATAGAAAATCAAACCTAATCATTTAAACCCGGAATAAACCGCCTGCATGACCTTGCTGATTCCAAAAATGTCATTTATTTTGCTAGGAGATCAACTATTCACAAATGATACGTGATTTATTTTATACAGGATGCCCCCCCCCATCCACCAACTAAAAATCCCATACATGGAATCGTTAATAAAACAAAAAAGATTTTCTGTAAAGCAACCATATTTGATACAAATAAACGTCACTCTATGTCTGACCTGTTCACCAAGCTTCAGTCATGACTATCCAACAGTCTTTCAATGATAAGTCTACCTAGGTATGACGTGAAAAACTGTCAATAACTCTGACACTCATTTCTTGGCACTGCTCTCATTTCGGATGTGATGGCTCAAATTATGTTTTCGAATTCGCGCTCGAACAAAATAATAATAATAAACATTCTAGTTTTTTCTTTTCATTTGAAACTAAATTCGCCAAGTTGTTATACTTTCGCAATTTAATTGAGATTCACTACTTAATATCTTTGAAACGAAACTATTCGATCAGAAATATAAGACAAAACTTATTGAGATGAACATAAAACTAACCAATCCGAAAAACAGACAAAAATAAATTACTGATAATAATACTAATAATACTATTACTACTAAGAATATTACTACTAATAATAATAATGATTATAATAGTAATAATAGTAATATAAATGAGGACCTGTGTCTATATAAAAAGTAAAAGCAATTCTTTACATTCTTTTTTATTATTATCAGTAAGTATAAAGTTTAAGCCCACATTACTTTTCTCATAAAATTAAATGTGCATAAGTGATTATTCTTCCTTTTTAATTTTTAGTATTATCAGATGAAACTTCTTTGTTTTGCTATTATTACTTAATGTTGTTTTTTATTATTACTCTTTTTTATTATTATTACTTTATCTTGTTTTCTATTATTACTTAATGTTGTGTTGCTATTATTAGTTAATGTTGTTTTGCTATTATTACTTAATGCGGTTTTGCTGTTATTACTTGATGTTGTTTTGCTGTTATTACTCTTTTTTTATTATTATTACTTTATCTTGTTTTCTATTATTACTTAATGTTGTTTTGCTATTATAACTTGATGTTGTTTTGCTATTATTACTTAATGTTGTTTTTCTATTATTACTTAATGTTGTTTTGCTGTTATTACTTGATGTTGTTTTTTTATTATTACCTTATATTGTTTTTCTATTATTACTTAACGTTGTTTTGCTATTATTACTCAATGCTGTTTCTCTATTATTACGAAATGTTGTTTTGCTTTTATCACTTTATGTTCTTTGCTATTATTAATAAATGTTTTTTTGCTATTATTACTTAATGTTGTTTTGCTATTATTACTTGATGTTATTTTGCTATTATTACTTAATGTTGTTTAGCTGTTATTACTTAATGTTGTTTTGCTATTATTACTTTATGTTGTTTAGTTTTATTACTTAATGTTGTTTTGCTATTATTACTTCATGTTGTTTAGCTATTATTACTTAATGTTATTTTGCTATTATTACTTAATGTTGTTTTGCTATTATTACTTAATGTTATTTTGCTATTATTACTTAATGTTGTTTAGCTGTTATTACTTAATGTTGTTTTGCTATTATTACTTAATGTTGTTTTGCTATTATTACTTCATGTTGTTTAGCTATTATTACTTAATGTTGTTCTGCTATTATTACTTCATGTTGTTTAGCTATTATTACTTGATGTTGTTTTTCTATTATTACTTCATGTTGTTTTGCTATTATTACTTAATGTTGTTTTGCTATTATTACTTAATGTTGCTTTGCTATCATTACTAAATCTTGTTTTGCTATCATTGTTTAATGTTGGTTTGCTATTATTACTCAATGTTGTTTTGCTATTATTACTTGTTTGCTATTATTACTGGATGTTTTTTGCTATTATTACTCAATGTTGCTTTTCTATTATTACTAAATGTTGTTTTGCTATTATTACTTAATGTTGTTTTTCTATTATTACTTAATGTTGTTTTTCTATAATTACTTAATGTTGTTTTGCTATTATTACTTAATGTTGTTTTTCTATTATTACTTAATGTTGTTTTTCTATAATTACTTAATGTTGTTTTGCTATTATTACTTAATGTTGTTTTACTATTATTACTTAATGTTGTTTTGCTATTATTACTTGATGTTGTTTTTCTATCATTACTTAATGTTGTTTTGCTATTATTACTTAATGTAGTTTTTCTATCATTACTTAATGTTGTTTTGCTATTATTACTTAATGTTGTTTTTCTATTATTACTTAATGTTGTTTTGCTATCATTACTTAATGTTGTTTTGCTATTATTACTCAATGTTGCTTTTCTATTATTATTTGATGTTGTTTTCCATTATTACTTAATGTTGTTTTTCTATTATTACTCAATGTTTTTTTGCTATTATTACTTAATTTTGCTTTGCTATTATTACATAATGTTGTTTTACTATTATTACTTGATGTTGTTTTGCTATTATTACTTGATGTTGTTTTCATATTATTACCTAATCTTGGTTTGCTAATATTACTTAATGTAGTTTTGCTATGATTACTTAATGTTGTTTTGCAATTATTACTTTATGTTGTGTTGCAATCGTTACTTTCTGTTGTTTTAATATTATTACTTGATGTTGTTTTGCTATTATTACTTAATGTTGTTTTGCTATTATTACTTAATGTTGTTCAGCTATGATTACTTAATGTTTTTTTACTATCATTACTTAATGTTGTTTTGCTATTATTATTTGATGTTGTTTTGCTATTATTACTTAATGTTTGTTGCTATTATTTCTTTTTTGCTGTTATTACTTTATGTTGGTATGCAATTATTACTTTTTTGCTATTATTATTTAATGTTATTTTGCTATTATTACCAAATGTAGTTTTTCTATTATTACTTAATGTTTTTATATTATTAGTTTATGTTGTTTTGCTATTATTACTTTTTTGCTATTACTACTTTATATTGTTTTGCTATTATTACTTCATGGTTGTGGCTATTATTTCTTTTTTGCTATTATTACTTTATGTTGTTATGCAATTATTACTTTTTTGCTATTATTATTTAATGTTGTTTTTCTATTATTACTAAATGTTGTTTTTCTATTATTACTTAATATTGTTTTTGCTGTTATTACTTGATGTTGTTTTGCTATTATTACTTAATTTTGGTTAGCTATTATTACTTTATGTTGTTTTGCTTTTATTAGTTAATGTTGTTTTTCTATTATTTCTTAATGTTGTTTTTCTATTATTACTAAATGTTGGTTTGCTATGGTTACTTAATGTTGTTCTGCTATTATCATGTAATGTTGTTTTGATATTATTACTTTTTTGTTGTTTTGCTTATATTGCTTCATGTTGTTTTGCTATTATTACTTTTTTGCTATCATTACTTAATGTTTTTTCTATAATTACTTCATGTTAGTTTGCTATTATTACTGAATGTTGGTTTGTGATTTTTATTTCATGTTATTTTGCCATCATTACATGTTAGCTATCATTACTTAATGTTGTGTTTCTATCATTGCTACACGTTAGTTTTTCTATTATTACTTAATGTTGGTTAGCTATTATTACTCAATGTTGTTTTGCTATTATTACTTGTTTACTATAATTACTGGATGTTTTTTGATATTATGACTTAATGTTGTTCAGCTATGATAACTTAATGTTTTTTACTATCATTACTAAATGTTCTTTTGCTATTATTACTTAATGTTGTTTTTCTATTATTACGTAATGGTGTTTTGCTATTATTACTAAATGTTGTTTTGCTATCATTACTTTAAGTTTTGCTATTATTAATTTATGTTGTTTTTCTATTATTATTTTATGTTGCTTTCTATTATTACTTAATGTTGTTTTGCTATTATTACTTAATGTTGTTTTGCTATTATTACGTTTTTGTTGTTTTGCTATTGTTACTTAATCTTGTTTTACTATAATTACTAATCGTTGTTGTGCCATCATTACTGTATGTTGATTTGCTATTATTACTTAATGTTGTTTTGCTAGTAATACTATTTTGCTATTATTACTTCATGTTGATTTTGCTATAGTTCCTTTTTGCTATCATTATTTGATGTTGTTTTGCTATTATTTCTGTTACACTGACCGTTCTTACACAGGAGAAACTACACCGGTTGTCACTATAAATAGTGCGAGTCACCAAAAAAAAGCGCAGTCTTGTAATTGTCTAGCCAAGAGCTAGTCAGTGTCTTACTTTGTTAATACACTTGTTAAACCAACCCGCGACTTGACTTCCTTTATTTATTATTTACGGTGGAACAACTTCATAACAATTTCTTTTTTGCTATTATTTCTTAATGTTGTTTTTCTATTATTACTAAATGTTGGTTTACTATTATTACTTCATGTTGTGTTGCTATTATTACTTAATGTTTTTTTCTATAATTACTTTATGTTATTTTGCTGTTATTACTTAATATTGTTTTGCAATAATTACTTGTTTGCTATTGTTACATGATGTTTTTTTGCTTTTATTACTTTATGTTGTTTTGTTATTATTACTTTATGTTGCTTTTCTATTATTACTTCATGTTGTTTTTCTATTATTATTTAATGTTGCTTTCTATCATTACTAAATGTTGTTTTGCTATTATTACTTAATGTTGTTTTGATATTATTACTTTTTTGTTGTTTTGCTATTATTACTTTTTTGCTATTATTACTTAATGTTTCTGGCTATTATGACTTCATGTTGTTCAGCTATTATTACTTAATGTTGTTTATCTATCATTACTTAAGGTTGTTTGTCTATTATTACTTAAGGTTATTTTCTATTTTTATTTAAAGTTATTTTGCTATTATTACTTCATGTTGTTTTGCTTTTATTACTTAATTTTGTTTTGCTGTTATTATTTTATGTTGTTTTGCTAGTATACTTTTTTTGCTATTATTACTTAATGTTATTTTGCCATCATTACTTTTTTACTATCATTACTTAATGTTGTGTTTCTATCATTACTACACGTTAGTTTTTCTATTATTATTAATGTTGGTTAGCTATTATTACTCAATGTTGTTTTGCTATTATTATTTGTTTACTATTATTACTTGATGTTTTTTGCTATTATGACTTAATGTTGTTCAGCTATGATTACTTAATGTTTTTTTACTATCATTACTAAATGCTGTTTTGCTATTATTACTTAATGTTGTTTTGCTATTATTACTTAATGTTGTTTTTCTATTATTACTTAATGTTGTTTTTCAAGTATTACGTAATAGTGTTTTTCTATTATTACTTAATGTTGTTTTGCTATTATTACTTAATGTTGTTTTTCTATTATTACTTAATGTTGTTTTTCAAGTATTACGTAATAGTGTTTTGCTATTATTACTCAATGTTGTTTTGCTATCATTATATCATGTTGTTTTGCTATTATTACTTAATGTTGTTTTCTATTATTACTTAATGTTGTTTTTCTATTATTTCTTGATGTTGTTTTGCTATTATTTCTTCATGTTGTTTTGCTATGATGACTTGATGTTGTTTTTCTATTATTACTTCATGTTATTTGGCTTTTATTACTAAATGTTGTTTTACTATCATTACTTAATGTTTTTTACTATTATTACTTTATGTGATGTTCCTATTATTACTTAATGTTGTTTTGCTATTATTACTTAATTTTGTTTTGCTATTATTACTTAATGTTGTTTTGCTATTATTACTAAATGTTTTTTTGCTATTTTTACTAAATTTTGTTTTGCTATTATTACTTAATGTTGTTTTTCTATCATTACTTAATTTTGTTTTGCTATTATTACCTAATGTTTTTTTGCTATTATTACTTAATGTTGTTTTGCTATTATTACTTAATATTGGTTTGCTATTATTACTTAATGTTCTTTTGCTATTATTACTTAATATTGGTTTGCTATTATTACTTAATGTTGTTTTACTATTATCACTTAATGTTGTTTTTCTATCAGTACTTAATGTTGTTTCGCTATTATTACTTAATATTGGTTTGCTATTATTACTTAATGTTGTTTTTCTATTATTACTTAATGTAGTTTAGCTGTTATTACTTAATGTTGTTATTATATCATTACTTAATGTTGCTTTGCTATTATTACTTAGATCATTCTCCATGATTTCTATATATACTTTCTCTTCATCATTTATATGATTACTTAATGTTTTTTAAACATATAGAATACATGTGTTTTCTTATTTTAATTCACATATAGATTTAAATAATGTGGCACTATTATAAGTGTTTCACTCTTTAATGTCATCATATGATATTGATATCTACACTAAAATTTATTTCACGTATCTCCTCTATATATGTTTTATCTTGATCATTAATATTGCTAGACAAAACTCAAATTTTTCAAAGCATCGTTTTGAACTATCCTACTCTACGACATTAAATGTTAATCGATCTAAAAAAATAACTTGATGGATGATACCCCAAAATGCTATGCCCCGTCACAGCATATCGTGGCGAGATTATATAACAAACAAAATGCTGTATGGTTACTTTCAACATATATCTACAGTTGTTTAATGCCAAGTTTTGGCGCCTGCTGGGCCTCATGTTCACATGATGAACCTGCTTGAAAAGTGATCCTGTTGTACCCAGAGGTCAAGCGACGGGCTGGAAGGCTTCATATTACAATCAAGACACTTCTAAAGAAGGACACGGGCTTCTTGGGATCGGAGCTTCTGGCCGCAATGAGTGAGCATCATGGCGCACAAACTTTATGAATGTGTCACCATCAATTGATGGATGACTCAAGACAAGGAAACAAATGCCGTTGAAGAATATGGATATTGGATGTTATTATTCGATTAAGATTATCAGCATTTCGGTAGAGAATTCAAACGAATCATCTAAATACGTGGAGTGTTATTAAGTATTCTGTACATTCCTTAGAAATTATGCATGTGTCGGTAATAAAAGACAATTAAAATTATGAATGAGTTGGCAATAAAAGACAATAAAAATTATGCATGAGTCGGTAATAAAAGACAATTAAAATTATGAATGAGTTGGCAATAAAAGACAATAAGAAATTATGCATGAGTCGGTAATAAAAGACAATTAAAATTATGAATGAGTTGGCAATAAAAGACAATAAAAATTATGCATGAGTCGGTAATAAAAGACAATTAAAATTATGAATGAGTTGGCAATAAAAGACAATAAGAAATTATGCATGAGTCGGTAATAAAAGACAATAAAAAATTATGCATGAGTCGGTAATAAAAGACAATTAAAATTATGAATGAGTTGGTAATAAAAGACAATAACAAATATGCATAAGTCGGTAATAAAAGACAATAAAAATATGCATGAGTCGGTAATAAAAGACAATTAAAATTATGAATGAGTCGGTAATAAAAGACAATAAAAAATTATGCATGAGTCGGTAATAAAAGACAATAAAAAAAGATGTGGTAAACAAAGACATAACATTTATCCTAGTTTGTTATAACAAAATTTAAAAAATCACGAATAAGACATGCATATGTAGATCACACAACTAATTAAATACATCACTCCCAATAGACATAGAATGCACTGCTTATTAATAATAACATCTAAGAAACGTGATGGATCATACACGAAAATGTTACGCATTGTCTACAACACATCGTGGCGAGACCATATAACATATAAAATGTTGTATGGTTGACTTCAACACATATCTGCAGGCGTTCACCCCCGACTTTTGGCGTTGGAGGGGCATTTATCCTGATGCGACGAACCTGTTTGAAAAGTTCTTCTGTGGCTCCCAGAGGTCAAGCGATAGGCCGGAAAGGGACACTGGCCTTTCAAAGTCAGAGCTGCTGGCCGTAGTGATTGATCGAGCATCGTATCGTACGTCAATTGATGGATGATTCAACACAAGACAAACCAAGAAGATTAATATTGCTACTCATGTGTCTTTCTATATAATATTGGCTGTTAAAAATATCTTAAAGATAAATCTCTATTCATAAAGTCCGGATGTTTATCGCATATAAGAAATGCCTTATGTTTATTTTATGGACCTGTTTAACCTAGAGGGCTATTTGTGACACAAGGTCGGCTTAATGTACGGATGTTATTAGAAATATAATAATGTCTTCACTCCTCAATCGGCAATCTCTCACAAAGCTAAAGGCATTGGTGCAGAGAGAGATATTGTCTGGAATGGTGGTCTTGAGGGATACCCTGTCATTAGTGTTTAATTATAAGAATTATAAATTTGAGTAAAAGTCATATATAATTCCTAATATAATTATATTTTCATTTCACATATTAAAAAATATCAGTTACGATTATTAAAATTATTATTATAAGCGTTGCTCTTCATTGCTTTTTTTTTTAAGAATTGCGCAGAAAGACACGATCGTCGAAAATGTGCAAATCGAATGCAGACCTTACAGATCTCTTAAACACATGTTCGTAGAGGTTGAACAGGGAACAGTCGAAGGAGAGATCAACGTGTTCGAAGAACGAAATAGGACGTTTATTTGATAAATATTCAATTATTAGTGTCCACTCCATGATATAATTGATGTTTTTATAATTAAGTACGTTAATGTATGCCGAGAAATATACTATACTCTGATCCCTGCCCGAAAATCTGTGAAAGCAACGGAAGAATCACTTTTTTAACAATATGCACGTAAAAACGACAATTTAAATGAAACCCATTTGTGCCGAAAAAATTCTTTAATTTTTCTTTTGTTAATACAATATTATATTCCATGAAAAATGCCAGTATACTGAAATCATATGCCCTTAATAGGGTTAAGATGAAAATTCATATACACTAAATGTACAAAAGCAAGGAAATTCCCCAATTTTTACACTTTTATTGTCATTAAAAGTATAACTACATATCAACCAAACCATTTCATTATCACATCACTACAGTATAAATATCTATAGATGAGTGGATGAAGTGTGTGATGTGCGCTGATGAAACATTCCTAGCAGCAAAATACATAGCCCTGTTGTGCTCGCATAACCTTAATGACAATAAAAGTGTAAAAATTTGGGAATTTCCTTGCTTTTGTACATTTAGTGTATATGAATGTTCATGAATGGCTATTAAGGGATAGAGCGCTCTCGCGCCTCCCTTGATTTGAGCAAAATGTCTTTCAAAGATGTACTTGATTTTATAGGAGAGTCAGAGCGTTCATTTATACTATATATAAATGTAGGTTGATTTTAAATACTTCCAAAAATATCTTTAATTGAATAATAGATTAAACTAACTTTATCCTTCCACTTTAGATTTTCATAGTATATTGAACGGAACGGAAGCATCGGTGTTGCCAATATACATCAGAGAGTAGGGGTAATATTTTAAAAACACTCCAATCTTTATGACTAACTATAGATATTTCTTAAAAATACAGATGTCGCCGAAATATGGTTAATTATGCTTCTGGTCCTAAAAAGGCATATTGGCGCTAACGGATTAATATCATCATGTGTCACGTGGTAGTGTCACGGGTTCTCCTGACTTTCTCACGCAATCTCAGTCTTTCTTCAATCACACATGTGAGTCTTCTGTTAGTTGCTTCAGGTTCGGCGCGGTCTCCCCACTGAGTCACATCCAAAAGAACATCGCTGATGATTTTATCCTTAGCCCTCCAACAGTGTCCAGCAGACCTAGTCCCCCTCTCTCTCTCTCTCTCTCTCTCTCTCTCTCTCTCTCTCTTTCTCTCTCTCTCTCTCTGATCAAGGTTGAGATCTGAAGACGGTTCCCGTAGAGTTGCTCTTTCGTTGAGTGCTGTCACCAGGAAGTGTGCAGCTCTTAGAAATGTGGTGTATCCACCATCAATTTTCTTTTCCAATCTTTTGATGAAAGTCCTTGTGCTACTTCCATATACAAGAACTGATGTAACAATGGGTCCAAACAATTCACGTTTCATATTGGTAGAAAGATTTGACTTTCAAATTGCTTTAATCTTGTCCATTCACTCTCTGTCGAATTTTGTTTTGCAACTTGACTACTAAGACGGGTAAAATCGTCGATATATTTGGACATGTCTCACTCAGGGAGGACCTATTTCTATGTTGAATTTCAGAAGAATATGCTTTGTTTTGTTTATGTTAACATATAGCATGTTGTAATGTTACGTTTCTTTCGAGATAGTAGGTTTACGGTTAGGTTAGAGTTAGGTTTAGGGTAAGGGTAAGGGTTAGGGTAAGAGTTAGGTTTAGGGTTTAGGGTAAGGGTTAGAGTTGGGTTTAGGGTAAGGGTAAGGGTAAGGGTTAGGGTTTAGGTTAGGGTTAAAGTTAGGTTTAAGGTTTAGGGTTTAGGGTTTACGGTTTACGGTAAGGGTAAGGATTAGGGTTAGAGTTAGGTTAAGGGTTTAGGGTAAGGATAAGGGTAAGGGTTAGGGCAAGAGTTATGTTTAGGGTTTAGGGTAAGGGTAAGGGGTATGGTTATGGTTAGAGTTAGGTTTAGGGTTTAGGTAAGAGTAAGGGTTAGGGGGTTGGTTTAGGGTCAGGGTTAGGTTTAGGGTTTAGGTTAAGGGTAAGGGTAAGGGTTAGGGTTAGGGTTAGGGTTTAGGGTTTAGGGTTTAGGGTTAGAGTTAGGGTTTAGGGTTTAGGTTAAGGGTTAGAGTTTAGCGTTATGGTTAGGGTTAGTGTTAGGGTTAGACAGTAAGGATTCTGCTTGTTTAGTTATGTCATCAAAAATTGCAAGGTAATCAGTATAGCCCGCATCAATAATTTTCTCTGCAGGATACTTTCTGCTTCTTGCATGTCAAGCCATTTTCTTTCAACTTGTCGATTGAGATACGGACGATGTAGTCAAGACATTATAAACAGATAAGGGGGCTATAGTATCAGCCTGAAGAACACCAGCAGTGACATAAAAAGGGCTGTTTCTCCGTCAAGCGATCGCACTATAGACTTGGTAATGCTGTACAAGATTATTATTGCGTCAACAATCTCATCTGCAATACAATATGCCAGTTAATATACTGAGCAGCATATCCAAGCGGGCGATGTGTTCGTTGTGACAATAACTACATCGATTTGTCCACATACAAAACGTCTACGAAGAATAATTCTTTGGCCATTGAATTATAAAATGAAATAGAGATAAAATAATAGTTTCTTTGAAACTTAATTAATAGAGCTAAATTAGTTTCTTCTTGCAAACATAATTTTCAATGAAGAATTCATTAACATAAAAGAGACACTTGTCGTCAATTCTGTTTTCGTAATTACATTATAAATGCGAAAATGAAACGTAATTTAAAGAAAATGGTTCACTGCCAATGAATTAACGGAAATCATAAGAAAAATAATGATATTAATTGATTTTATCGAATTACATGTAAGATGGTATATAAAAAATACTGAAATAATATATAAATCATATATACATATATATATATATATAAATATATATACATATATATATATATATGTATATATATATATATATGTATATATATATATATGTAGAGATAGAAGAAAAAAGAGTGATAAATATGAGACGATTGTCCAGATTTATTTCAAATTTCAATTGTTCAATGCAAGGTGTATTCAGTAATAAACTAGTGTTTATTATTCTTTCCTTAAGCCAAGGCTTTTCAAAGATCGAAATCTTATCATCAGAGAAGAAATACAGATGGATAAGTTGGCTTTCGAAAAAACCAAAGTTCAAATATTTGAAAAATATGAAAATTATTATTAAAAATTATTTAAATAATTTTTGTTAAAAAAACGTATTGAATGAAAAGAAAAGTTCCGTGAAAAAGATATGCAAATTGTCCGGGTGGTAAATTTCCGTTGAAAAGAAGTCCGGTGAATTGTAGAGAGTGAAGAGAAACTCTTTGCGAGGGAGCAGATTGGAGAAAGTGCTCAAAATATAGGTAAGTCCAGACGCACTTAAAGGGGGTTGAGAAGAGGAAAACAGGTCATTTTTTTATGTACTTCCAGGACCAAATAAAACAGATGAATCTCATTCAAGGTTTAAATCCAAATGAGGCAAAAAGGCAAAATTGTTAAAGATTTTGGGGTTGGGGGGGTTATGAGGTACGGGATTGCTTAAAAAGCCGCTTTGTGAATTTGGGGGAAATAAAAAAGAAGGGAAAGGAAAAGGAGGAAGGGTTGGTATGGGGATGCAGTTAAAGTGACAGGTAGGTTAAGGGTGTGGGCGGGCGGTCGGTAGGATGTAGGTTTAGGGAGTGGGATTAATCTGAAGTGGGAAGTGGGTATAGAAATTGTTGATTCTAAAAATAGAAATCAAATGAGTGAGCTTCTAACATTTCAGGCAGCTAAGAGCAAATTAAATTGTAATTACCAGTTTTGGTTAATGGGGGTTTAAAAAGGGTTAAAGTAGAATTAGTTAAAAGACTGGTAAAATAAATAGAGGAATATGAGAGTAAAAAATTAAAAATTAAAAATTAAATTAAAAAGGAGCTAGGGAATAGTTAATTAAAAAAACAAATTAAGGGTTAGATGAATAATTAGGAGGGACGTTAAATGACCAAGGAGACAGGGGGGGAATAAATTGACGGGGAGAGAGTTAGTGAAGATCAAGACTGTTCTACTCGGTTATATTGAAATTTAGGAGAGGGGAACAGTGTAAGAGATAAGGATAGATTGTTTGAAACAATTTGTTTACAAGTAATAGGGGGTGGAATTGGGTTGGTTCAATCAAAACCTTGAGTGCAGTGTCATTGTTATAATCTATGGTTTAAATGGTGTCTGAGTCGTAACAGGGTAACAGTTAACAATTACAGTTTAAAATTAAATTAGATATATAAAGGAAGCTTGCAAGGGGTTTCCAAGTAGTATGAAAATATGATTTGAGGGGATGGGGGTGAGATTGGTCAAAGATAAGCTAAGATGAGCAAAAGGAGAATAGACCGATAGAAAATTGCTCGCGAATAGTTAGAGGGATTAGGATTATTAAAAAAAGGGCAAAATAAGTAGTTATGTAACTAGCTTGAATCAATCAATTAGTTAAAAAGATTTCACAATGGGGGTTATGGAGGCTATTAAGGAGATAGGACAGAAATGCTAGGAGCAGTTGAAATAATATAAGTGTTATGGGCCAGGGTTGGATAGAAAAATTAAGCAGACTTGCGTTTTGAAGCTAGTGTGTTAGAGATCTGATAAGAATTACAGGGGGATATAAATGGGCCCAATTGGAGGGGAATTCAAAGGTCGTAGTTAAAAGGAGAACAAAAAGAAGTTACAGGGGAATATGTTGCAATTAGGAAGAGTCCAATATAAGGACGGTATAGTGGAAGTGTGGGAGATAATAAGGGGGTGAGAATAAGAGGCCATGAAGGAGTTTGTGGGTGGGTTTACGGACAGGAGAAAAAAATGTGATAAATATAAGAGGTTAGGAGTGGAGCTGAAGTAAAAGGATACTAGGAGTTATATCGCAGATGAGGTATAAATGTCTAGATATTAGATATGTTAATGATCGGTGGGAAGTAGGTGGAATAATGTTAGTTCAATCTACTAAATGTGTCACGGGTAGATGTAGTTGTTAGGTGTAATGGGGAGGAAAAATGTATTGGGAGGGTTAATTGGTGAGATTAGGGGCGTTAAGAATAGAAGTTACAAGTTTACCCTGGGATATAGTTTAGAGATTTGTCAGATGCTAAAAAACGGGGGGAGTTATTGGTTGGGAGGAGGAGTGTCAGAGGGAGTGATGAAATTAATGTATTTAAATTTTCGTTTGTGTCTGCAATTTGAAATAAGTTCATTTTTGGAGTTAATGACATTTAAGTTCTTGTGTGCAGTAGCTATCATATAAGTTTCCAAGGTACATAGTTGGCAGAAGGTAGAACCAGGAGTATATGAGTTTGACTTTTTTAATATAGACCAACTTAGGGAGTAGGGGATCTTTTTGATGTTAAAGCTTTCTATTAGGTTGGAAAGAGAGGTGCTAGTGGTACTATTATTATTGTGTTTAAAAGAGTAGATATGGTTAGACATTCGAGTCTTTATGGGGAAAGCACTGGCACCAATATAGGTATGAATTTTGTGGGAGGTTGTCGTTGTATTATTTGTGTTGTTCATATTATTGAGGATTCTTACGGTTTGTATGCTCGGATTAAGGTCGAAGTTTAAGTTAGGGTTATAGGTTGGGGAAAATGGGGTGTCTTGGGGGATAGGATCGGATCCATTATTAGTTAGTGGTAGTTTTTGGTCAGTGTGGAGGGTATTATTTAGTGGAGGGGTTGCTGATGGGGAGGGTTGAGGGGAAAAGGGGGAGATTGTATGTTGGCATTATTTTGCATATTGGTATTAATTTGTGTAATTGTGTATTGTTTAACAGTACAGGAATATATAACGTTACTTTGTATGCAATCACCGTTTAATGGGCATTCTCTATATTTTTGGCAGTTGCAGTTATTTGTGGGGTGTATGGTAGGTGCTGTTTGTTGGGCAGATTTAATTTTTTTGTTGTTAGATGTGATGATGGTTTGTGCTATATTGGGCATTGTGGAGTAAGAAATTTTAATAGAGTTCTTATTTAAAATAGTGCTGTATTTATGTGGGTGCTTGAACGAGTTATCTAAAATTTTGAAAAATTCCTTAGCTATATTAGTTTTTACATTGCAATTATAGGGTGGGTTAAACCAAATATTATCCTTTCTTCTAGTTTTTTTATTTTTATTTTCACTGTGTTCTTGAGGGTTAGCTGTTTTAACTATATTAATAGTTTTAGTGTGTCTATTTACATATTTCTTAGGTTTCTTGGTGTTAGTTCGTTGTCTATCTTGTGTAGCCATTTTGTAGGTAATAACATTTGAAGGTTTATTCCCCTGGAAAGGGGGATTATTTTCATATTTAATTTTATCAGTGTATCCCGAGTTAAGTAGTGCGTTATTATAAAAACTAGAATTTTGTTCGAAGATAGGTTTATTAGCTGAAAGTCTTGAAATTCTGTTTGAAATTGAAGGGACTATTGAGTTGATGATGGATTTAGGGTGGTTAGAGTGCTTATGTACGTAAAATAGGGTTAGATTAGGTTTGTGGTAAGGGCTAAATGATTCGGAGTTAAGGTCTAGTGTTAGGTCAAGGAAATTAGATATTCTTTTCTCGGGTTCTATGGTTATGGTTAATCCGAAGTTTCTTTTCATTCAATACGTTTTTTTAACAAAAATTATTTTAATAATTTTTAATAATAATTTTCATATTTTTCAAATATTTGAACTTTAGTTTTTTCGAAAGCCAACTTATCCATCAGTATTTCTCCTCTGATGATAAGATTTCGATCTTTGAAAAGCCTTGGCTTAAGAAAAGAATAATAAACACTAGTTTATTACTGAATACACCTTGCATTGAACAATTGAAATTTGAAATAAATCTGGACAATCGTCTCATATTTATCACTCTTTTTTCTTCTATCTCTACTATTGCTCTATCTCGTATATTGAGCTAATCCTTTTCACAATAGGTTACATCTACTAAAAGTTTTCACTTTGGTTTATTTTGATCCTATATATATATATATATATATATATATATATATATATATATATATATATATATATATATATTTATATATGTTAGATGGTCGATAATTAGATAAAAGTTGATAGTAGTTGACATCAACTTACTAGTTGTAGTTATCTGGCATTGCCCGGGATTTTTGTTTTGCTTATATTTTTATTCATGCCGCTCTATTAAATTTTTTTTTAAGATTAAATTTAATTATTACGGTATAGTTTGTTCATTAAATTATTAATTGAACCAAATTGTTATAGAATTATAATAAATTTTGTTAGGGTTATAATATGTTAATTTCTATAAAATTAGTGGATATAAATAGCTTCCAAAAGTCAGCCCCTTTCGCAATGTTTGTCATCGATAGTTTCTTCCTACAAAATCAATATTTGATTTTAGTTCGTCAGTTCTTTTGGTGGAATGTTGCAGCATATTTTTAAGAACAATAAAATGTAATTCGATTTAATTTCTTCCAGAAAATACTTTGTCCGGCTCGGAATTATGGACTACTAAATTATTGATTACTGATGCAAATTCTAAATAAAAGAGACGTAACTCTGTATTCGTGAATACATAGTACTTATACACACATACATATATATATATATATATATATATATATATATATATATATATATATAATATGAAACTAAAAGTATACTTTTAGTAGAAAGAACCTATAGTGAAATAGTTTAAGCTCAATATACGAGATGAAAGAAGAGGGATAAACATGTACGAGTAACAAATCTATTTCAATTCCCGACTGACTGCGTTTAATATACACAGTTCAAACTCAACTTCCGAAAAACTACTCTCATTCTCGGTCCACGGAAGTATTTTAAAATGGCCCGAATTCTCAAAATTACTTCCGAATAAGTGCGTTCCCCTTACGATTGAACTAAACATCTTTCTATTGGATTTACTTCATTTTTGAACATTTTCAACGGTGCCTTCACGAAACCCCACTTTTTCCATCTTTAAATCTCCTTTCACCGGACACCTTATCAACGGACATTCACCAACTTGACAGACACCATATTTTTTACACACACACTCTCACTCTCCATTACTTAATATTTTTTCAAATTTTGAATATTGGCTTTTCCAATGCCAATTTATCCATCTATGTAATTCCTCTGATGATAAGAATTTAATCTTTGAAAAGCCTTGGCTTAAGGAAAGAATAATAGACACGTTTTTAACGAGTACACCTTGCATTGAACAACTGAAGTCGAAATAGATTTGTCATTCGTACATGTGTATCCTTCTTTCATTTATCTTATATATATATATATATATATATATATATATATATATATATATATATATATATATATATATATTAATGAAACTAAATATAGATAATAATATATATATACATTAAATTATAAATAACCAAATAAGTAGTGTAATGGATACGTCAGAACGCTATAAAATACAGCATTCTTTTGTAAATAACGAATGCATTTTTCTTAGACACCGATGAACAACACGGGTAAGCAGAACATTTTAATGACAGAGTAGGTTAGCAAAAATTTAATCTGGAACAGAAAACTAAATCTAATATCCAGAACGCTTTTCGTTCTTACTTTTTAAGGGAAGTGGTGTCTGATGAACTCTGCTGGGAAGCCATGAGATAAATACTGTTTTGTTTTTAAATTCCCCAGACAGTTTTTCATGGTAAACAACTGATAACCCCTTAAATAATGTTTAGACTTGCCTAAATTCTTGGAAGCTAACTAACATAATGACTGTAAAAAGTTTTTAAAAACTTATAAGACTAATATATATATATATATATATATATATATATATATATATATATATATATATATTGTGTGTGTGTTTCTTTAATCAACACATTTTCTTTTAGACAAACATTATTGATGTCTATAAGACACAAACAAATAACCATTGATATATATATATATATATATATATATATATATATATATATATATATATATATATCACAGTTTATTGAAAGTATCACAGTTTATTCGCTATTTAAAATTGGCCGTCGGATTTGAGTTGTAAAATACTCGTAATCCGGGGTTTCGAATAGCATGACCGGTAGTGAATAGTCATATCTCTATGCTGATGAGTCCCGGTTTAAGGACGAAACGTATACGTACATAGATAAAAAAACAATAACAAATATTTATTATATATATATATATATATACATATATATATATACATGTTTATGGATTTAAAATGAATTTAAATCAGGTTTCCGTGTAATAATCTTTTGTGCGTGTCGAAACATCATTTATTCAAGTTTGGCACAAGGTAGAATTTAATCTGTCTTTTTCCTCGGATGATTATAGAGAAAAACAAAGATATACTAATCGATGCACAACATGTAGCCAAGCAGGAACAAACAGATGAATTGAATTGAATTACTTAAGTATTTATATAATTTATATACTTACGTGCGCGTGTCTGTGGGGGGGGGGGGCAACATATTTCCATTTAAACATTTTATTTAAAAAAAAAATTTCTGGTTGCTGAAATAATTAACTGTGAAATCGTGATTGGTGGAATACTATAAATTACTTCAGAGATCATTAGCAATGAGTTCCTAGACTGAAGATTGCGTTAGCATGAAACATCGATGTCTCTAGGTATTTAAATAATTAATATTTATTTATAAAAATATTATTGTATATATATATATATATATATATATATATATATATATATTTACAGAGAGAGAGAAAGATCGAGAGAAAGACTAGCGACATTTGTAAAAAGTTTTTGTCAACATTTATTTATTATTTTGTTATTTTATCATTTTATAATTTTATGATTTTATAACGTGTTTCGAGCATGGTGCGCTCTCATCAGATATGTAAATCTAAATGACTGAGAGAGAGAATAGTTCGCTAAATTCCAATGACCAAGTTTTTATTTATTTTCTTGGTTTTTTTTTTCAAATTCAAAGGATTCTGTGCATTTTGGCGTACCGTGCTGCACATAGATAAACAACCAAAAATGAATGTTTCAATTTAAGATCTTTGGTCGATGCTGCTATTCAAAAATCTACTGGAATTAAGTGTAACATTGTTTATTTATTTATATATGCTCTGTTGTTAAATGTTAACAATAATCGAGCTTTTACCTGGAATATAGCAATATACAACTTTACCGAATTGGGAACTTATTTTGTCTTAGTGAGAGAAAAGAGTGGAAAGATCCGATATTGACATACAAATGTGAGTTGCTCCCTTTTAAAACGAAACGGAACTGTGAAATTGTACCAACAGGGGTTGTTTTTAAAAACATGTTTCATAAGATAAATAAAATCTATTCTTTGAAATGTATCAAAATCTTGTTTATATATGCTCTGTTGTTACAAGTTGACAATTATCGAGCTTTCAATTGGAAGAGGTTAGTATACATAAAGAATAGAAGGTATATACTTAAACATATATTTTCGCACTACTGTATATATATATATATATATATATATATATATATATATATATATATATATGTATATATATATAGTGAATGCTTTTATTCAAACATGTACAAGGTCTGCTACACTGGCATGTCGATGTTATCGATCTACAGCTCTCAAGAGCTGAGGTCTCATCAGGCAGAAAATAATTTTCTGCCTGATGAGACCTCAGCTCTTGAGGGCTGTAGATCGATAACATCGACATGCCAGTGTAGCAGACCTTGTACATGTTTGAATAAAAGCATTCACAATACAGCTCTATATTTTATTGAGCACTCTTTTATAAGCCCGGTTTGATTCCCTATTGGATTTCTACCCTGTGGATTTTTACCCTACCTGGATTACTATATATATATATATATATATATATATATATATATATATATATATATATGCTCTAGTGTGTGCGTGTGTATATTTTCGTGTGTATGTTTTCCTGAATCCTGTGTCTGTCTTATGTGAACGTGTGAGAGTGTCTTTAAGAAATACATGCCGTTTACTTACCGCATTGTGATGCAGGGACATTTTAAACTTTTCGAAATACAGATACTCCTTCGCTTCATTCACGTCCATGTCATGGTAACGATCTCTGGCCGCATATCCAAATGAATCGAATTCCCCGTCGGGATTGATGAGGATGCTGGTAGGGGCCTTCTGGTTATTAATTCCTGGATCTCCTCCTTCCCATTTCCTCATCATATGAATGCTTTCCGGGTCGCGGGTAAAACTAAAAGCGTACCCGCTGAACATGGTACCAAAGTCAATGGCTACAATCACGATGTAGCTGGAAGTGTCATCATTTTCGATCAGCACGGCCGGCCCGTCGCCACACACCAGCGACATGTTTGGATCAACCGGATCTTTGTGTATAATGGTCGTCTTCTTGTAAGGACTGCTCAGTGAAGAATGGCGCTCATAGTAGGGAGACTGTTCAGTTGCATCTAATGATTCAGACGACACTCCCATGATATTGACGGACAGGTTTTTGACGTTTTTACGGTGGAACCCCGTACTAGTTTCGCACTCTTTCTCTGTGTTTAGCCTGGATGGTGTGTCCTGTGGCGCCGATTTTGTATCAAGACCGCTACTGATTCCAATTCCGATTGGGGAGCGGAGACCGTGACTCAAGTTAACCTGGTCAGCACTCTCGTTCTTTCTGGTTGACTTTTGACCTGTTGCACTTGGACTGGCTCGCACTTCCGGTCTGTTTTCTGTATTGTCACATGTTTTGTCGTGTTTCTTGTGGTACACAATTTGGTCAGTGCTTTCTCGTTTTATACGGGTTGTGTTGCGCACTTCGGGACCTCTTTCCTTCCGATTCAGTATCTCTGCTGAGGCTTCTGCTGCACTGTACAGGTCCTCGAACTGCTGGCGATACAGGGTTTCACTTTTTCGATTTGGACGATTTTCAGGTGTCGAAAATGCGGCCTTATATTCTGAAATTAGAAAATAAAATAGTGTTTTTATTTGCTTGAACATTGTGTGTAATACATAGGTAGTTTGTGAAAAGGTTATAACACTGCAGGAATATACTTGGTTGCAAGAAAGGTTATGTAAACGGCTGGTAATATCTATACTATCATACGACTGTGAGAGCTGGACAATCCTAAAAGACCAAGAAAAGACTAATTTAAGCATTCGACATGAAGGCATTGAAACAGATTCTAAACATACCTTGCCACGTTTATAAAATTAATGTCTATGTTAATAAATTAGCTGAAGATTTAGCGGGGCCCAGCGAGCCAGCAATTATTACCATCAAACGCCGGAAACTACGATGGCGCAGTTATATATTACGGCATCAAACTCTAGCGAACACCATACTATAAGGTTGGGTACATGGTTCTCACACACCAGAACGCCCGGGAAAGCAGTGGAAGGAAACGTGCTAAAATAGACAAAGTTATAAGTAAAAGAAGTGGTGTGAATTGCTAATAGAGGGAAATCGTACGACTATCTGTCAGACTCTCCGACGACGCCCCTTGATGTTATGGGATACCAAAAAATGAATAACCTTACTTGCTTCCAGCTATCTTCCTGGATCACTAAAGTCTTATGTGACGCCGGAATTTCACGATATTTTGAGAGTATGACGTCTTTATCAAGTGTTTCTATTTATTTGCTTCAGACTTCTGTCATGTGCGGATATTTGTTAACTGTGAAATTATTGTCTTCGAGGATCAGATAAATTACTATATAGGATCGCAGAAAGTAGAAACTGCATTAGTGAGAATATATGTTACATGTAAATGTTATATGCATTTTTAATTAATCTATTTATTTACTTTATTTTCTGTGTTTAGACTAATTAAATGTCTTATGACAGTCAGAATTGAGTGCAACTGTGCATGTGAAACTGCTTCATTACCAATTGATAACTAATGCAACGGCGGTAACTGTATAAATTGTTAAATAAAAGTTATGTCTCTTTAGGTTCAGATATTAAGTGCTAACTTAATCAATTTTATCTTTCCGTACATATATACATAATCAGTATTTATACATTTAGATATTTAGAATAAACTCAATAGTTGCTCATTCAGTAATTACAAATATTTAATGTCCATATGTATGCAATATATATATATATATATATATATATATATATATATATATAAGAGGCTTATGTAGTTTGCTTGAAGCATTGTTTATTAGAATATAGAAATGTGATACTTAGAAGGCAATACAATGCAAAGATGTGACGGATAGACACAAGTTGGAGCAAATAAGACATATAATGGTGGAACAAATTAAATAGTTTCATATTTAATACAATGTATACATACATATATATATATATATATATATATATATATATATATATATATACATATATATATTTATTATTTTTTCATATAACCGTGCTCAAATCAAGTTCGCGCGTGCATTTCCTTCATATGCAAGCTTGAACTTAAGTTGAGCACGGTTCTGAAGAAAAGAGTTCCCGAAATATTATATCATACGGAGTTTCAACCAGACCATCTTGATACATGTATTACATAACATTGTAACATTGTGTAGATAAACAGATATATATGTGTTTGTGAAAAAAAAATAATGAATAAATTATATATATATTGTTGTTGTTTATCCGTTTTCAAATATGAATTACCTTTTTAAGCATATAAAGATGCGATATCATTTTTAAAGAAAATAAATCGAAACCGATTTTTTTTTTTCTTCTGAAAACGGATAAACAACAACAACTTCCGCTAAGCCCGTTTACCACAACAGTAGTCGGGAAACCTCCAAATCCATTAACATCGGGATATAGACACACTGATGAGGCCAGGTTTTCAACTGGCGAAATTATTTGTATCATTATAAACCAATAAAAAAATGAAGGTTTATACAAAAAAAAAGAAGAAAAAAAATCGGTTTCGATTTATTTTCTTTAAAAATGATATCGCATCTTTATATGCTTAAAAAGGTAATTCTTTTTACCTTATTCTTTAATAAATGTCAAATAGATGTTTAAAAAAATATGAACTTTAAACTTTATATCTGTCTCGCGAGCATACGCGCCTTCATATTTGAAAACGGATAAACAACAGCAACTTCCGCTATGGCCGATGGATAAGACCCTCGACTACGAATCAGTGGCGATTTGTGATCGGGGTTCGCGCCCACCGACCGTTGAGAATTAGTTCCTACACTGAGGATTGCGTTAGCATGAAACATTGATCTATAGGTATTAAATTAATAAATATTTATTTATAAATATTATTGTATATATATATATATATATATATATATATATATATATATATATATATATATATATATATATGCGTATGTATGTATATATATATTGTGTGTATTTAGGCATCATTTTTTCATTAAGTGTTGAACACGACAGAACTCTTCTGTTTAGCGATTTAGGTATTAAAATATTTCATAAATATTTATATATATATATATATTTATTGGACTACACACTCTTACCCTAGAAAACCCCAATTACACTTTGTAAATACACTCATTTTAAATTGGGATTCTTCTTATCCATTCATATTTGTTTGTTTTATGATCACCTTTGTCAAACTGTTTCTTGTCTTATATGTAATTCCTTTGACTTAGGACATTTACTCTAAGAAATTGTAATTCGTTTTTCTTTTCATATTCAAAAAAACCTTGGTGCACTTTTACCATTATGTTAATCGCATGGAATAGTTTCTCTAGGTTCTCTCTGACTAGTTTTGTTTCTTACCAAAAGTAATTCTAACAAAATCCAGCTTTAGTAACGACAGCAGCTTTATTGCGGTCATCATTACTGTGATATTCTTGGATCGCTATCACTAATATTTCTTGTTCGTATCCCCTAGTATTCTATTGTAGATTAATATTCAATATAGACCTTATCGATTCGATATGTATCATTTTAACTTTTAATATTTTTATAACTAATAAGATTTGTATTACTATTATCATTATCATCTTAATCATTAGTTTCATTATAATTATTATTACTATCATCTTAGTATGTTAAAAAGTGTTATTAATATTAAAATAATATGATTTCAAATTTCTATTATCTGTAATTATTATTACTGTTTTTATTGATATAATCACTGTAAACATTAATATTACTATAATTATTGGTATAATTATTTTCTTTTTACCTTTACTAAGATAGTAGTAGTAGTAGTAGTAGTAGCAGCAGCAGTAGCAGCAGCAGTAGTAGTAGTAGTAGTAGTAGTAGTAGTAGTAGTAGTAGTAGTAGTAGTAGTAGTAGTAGTTATATTAACTAATAGTGGAGCTAACATAATACATGTTTCATGTTTCATGTGTATCCTGTTATAAGTTTTATTTTTTTTAAATGTTTTTAAAAATGTTTTTTTAAATCTTTGTGAATTATGTAAAAGGTTCTTTCACTGATGCTTTCACTCTAAATTTCTGTTGATGGCCTACGTATATGGCCCTAAGGGAAAGACATATTGTGAATGAATAAAAAAAACTATGATTCCTAATCGTCTCTGAAACGATCGTACGCCAGACCATTGTATACTTTGAATTCTTGGAACTGTAATAAATAATGTTATAAATCTTTTAATTTATTTATGTATCACTATTCATTCTATATGTGTGTTTATATATAATATAATATGCATATATATATACATATATATGTATATTATATATATATGTCTATTATATATATATATGTTGTGTGTATATATATTTGTTATATATATATAACAAATTTATGAATAAATATTAAATTATTATTGCCTACAGACTTTAGCGTCTCAAGCTTATTGATATCATCAGTGTAAGAAGGGGCAACCCCAAACGGTCGGACGGCGCGAACCTCGTTCACAGAGTCAACCTAAACTCTGCAAGCTATCGCTCTATTTATCTTCTTCAGTTCACGATGTGTCTGATGAGTCTTTTAATCGACAGTATATTTCAATAACCCCACAGAAACAAAACTAGGGGTTACGATTCGGTGAGTGTAAATCCCATTACGAATTCAACCATCCTACAGCATGCCTCCATATAAGTTAACCGTGATAAAATAAAGATTATTAGATATTTACGAAAGAAACTTGGTTGACAAGTCCAGCATAAAATAAAGTATGGTTGGATTGCAGAAAGGGTTGTGAATTTTATTAACGATTCCATAGGTGGTATTTTGGTGGTCTCTCGGTAGGATTTAGCAAATAAAGAAGGTTATTGAGTATGCTTGACGAATGTCAGCTGCCATACCATACGTTAGTAGATATCTGAATGCTTAGTATCATAACATAATATAAAAACATTACAACATGTTGTTTTTACTCCCTGACTAGAACTTAGTGAAGACACATACAATAATGTACGGTCCTGCTAAATAGGAGCGCCTAGACCATATGTAGTGATAATCTAGGCAGAAATATAAAAAAAAAACAATTGAGCTTAAGTAGTTCAAGTGAATAAAATACAGTTCTACATTGAAATTCTTTTCATCCTTTTCAATAAGATCTTCACGTCACCAGCTACCGAGAAAAGGATCTTCGGGAACATCATAACCCCTGGATTACGAGAAATAATCCCTATTTACAAATATAGTTACAGCATATGCTTGTTTATTCTTTTCTGTTTTAGGTTATTTTGAAACAGTAAACACGTGCGAATTGTTTGTTTAAAATATGTGCAGTCTCCTATTTGTTGGCGCCGTAGGCAACCTCTTAGTATTGTTTTTTCTTGTTCTTAATGGGAAGCGCCAAACTCCAGCTTTTGCAAAAGAAAAAAACGCGCGCATTTTCACAGTTTACTACAAACAATTTTCTATCTTTCTTAACGCCCAAACATTTCGTGGTAAGCGTAACTGGAATTCAAAAGAGCAATTTTGTTGTTGTTGTTGTTGTTGTTGGGGGGGTTTTTTTTGGGGGGGGGTTGTTTTTGTTTTTTGGCTTGTTTCGTCATCATCATTTTATATTTCTTTTTTATTCGACTCTCCGTAATGAAAGAGATAAACATTTTATGGATTCCGTAAGACGTTCTATGATTTCCTCATATCTTGGCTAATTGGCTCGTGCGTATCTGCGACGCAGAACGACAGAATTGCTTCTTTTTCCAACTTCGAAAAACACCGAGAAACCCGTTTGTCACATCGAACAAAGACACATTTCATTTAATCAAAAGTTCATACGCTAATGAGACGAAGTGGAAGTTAATTACAATATTTTTGCTGTTTCTATGCCCTTGAAATTTTATTACAGTATTTATTCAAACACTAGTGTACAATTTCAGTCTAAAAATGATGCAGAAAATATGTTTCCCCAATGTTCGCCCTCGCTATTTATCTAGATATATTATTCAAGTAAAATCAAGGCATTACTTTCGTGTTAAAAGCGTGATCGGATCGATGGCCTAATCGATGGTCAATAATACGTGGATTCAGGGTTCGAATCGTTTAACCGGTTACGTAATTCCATGCTTACGAGCATAAAATAAAGAAAACGCGTAAAATATAAAAACGCAAAACACACATACACACACACACACATATATATATATATATATATATATATATATATATATATATATATATATATATATATATATATATATATATATATATATATATATATTATGGATCCACATAAAATTTTATAAGGACATATAAATTTTTATGTATCAATTTTCAGTATTTACTTAAACAGTGCTCGATACGTAAGTAGAGCTAGGTAGTAAGCTATGAAAATATATTTATGGCAATTAAGCTACACAGAGGCTCCCGCGTTTCATCCTCGGGAGAAATCTTTAGCTTAAAGATTCCCCCAGAGATGAAACGCGGGAGCCTCTGTGTATTTTAATTGCCATAACATATTTTCATAGCTTACTATATATATATGTGTGTGTTTTTCCAGTTTTTTACTTCACGCGTTATATATATATATATATATATATATATATATATATATATATATATATATATAGTTAGTTATGAAATTATATTTATGAAAATTAAGCTACACAGAGGCGTCCGCGTTTTATCCCCGAGGGAATATTCAGGCTAAAATGCATGGAGTTAGTTTAGCTGGGTGTTTTTATATACACGGCTAGCTAGTTAACCAATCAGGTTCTATGTTGTTCTCTTAGCCAATAGTTTTACTTCTTATTTCCTGTTCTGTTGTTCTGTTTTCTATAGAGTGACCTATATCCTGTTTCTTTGTTGTGTCAATATAATGGGTGAACTTATTTTAACACGTGGTTCCTTGTATTTCTATTTTAGGTTTAGTTTTTAAGTTGTTAGGTTTTAGTTTAGTTTAGTTTTTTTACTTATTTGTTTATTTATTTATATATACATATATATATATATATATATATATATATATATATATATATATATATATGTGGAGGGGTGTTTGTGTGTGTGGGTGTGTTTGTGTGTGTGTGTGTGTGTGTCTATGGATATAAAAATATTTATTTGTTAATAATAATTATTAAGCTTCAATTACATCGAGCCCTTACGAGAGTAAATAAACTGATAATTCTTAAAAAGTAGTCACGTTGCATGATTCTCTCCCTTGATATATTGAACACTTTCAGACATTCTATGGGAAAGAATACATGTCAGTTTCTAATATGCATTATTTCACTGTGAAAAGAGGGGATTGGTTTATATTGTCCAATAACCTTTTTTAATGTTGTTTGTTTAAAAAAGAGAAACGAAAAAAATATTTTAGAATTTAGACTGGGGGATTAGTTACGTAAATAAATTTAACGTAAAATGATGCTCCATTTTCGAGCCATTCTAGAGTTCTATGGCAGTTACCCATTTTTGCCATTATTGTTTTGAGTCGATTGCGTGTTGTTTTACGACCTTGCGAGTCAAACTTAGGATTAGTATATTATTATATATAGTATAATTAGTATATTATCATATATAGTATAATAATATAGTATCATATATAGTATAATTAGTATATTATTATATATAGTATAATTAGTATATTATTATATATAGTATAATTAGTATATTATTATATATAGTATAATTAGTATAGTATCATATATAGTATAATTAGTATATTATTATATATAGTATAATTAATATATTATTATATATAGTATAATTAGTATAGTATCATATATAGTATAATTAGTATATTATTATATATAGTATAATTAGTATATTATTATATATAGTATAATTAGTATATTATTATATATAGTATAATTAGTATATTATTATATATAGTATAATTAGTATAGTATCATATATAGTATAATTAGTATATTATTATATATAGTATAATTAGTATATTATTATATATAGTATAATTAGTATATTATTATATATAGTATAATTAGTATATTATCATATATAGTATAATTAGTATATTATTATATATAGTATAATTAGTATATTATTATATATAGTATAATTAGTATATTATTATATATAGTATAATTAGTATAGTATTATATATAGTATAATTAGTATATTATTATATATAGTATAATTAGTATATTATTATATATAGTATAATTAGTATAGTATCATATATAGTATAATTAGTATAGTATCATATATAGTATAATTAATATATTATTATATATAGTATAATTAATATATTAATATATTTTTCTTTCGTAAGTGCTCAGTTGGGTTATGTTTATTATATGTGTCGAATGGAGTTTTCAATAATACAATTATTTATTTTTATATAAAGGAATTTGTTACAAGTAAAATAGTGAAATTTACTTTTAGTGACGGGAATTATTTTCAAGAAAATTAAGTTAGCAAGAAATAATGGCAGTATTATTGATGTGACTGTTATAGATGACGCGCCTGATTTCCGTGACTTCGCGTCGACAACGATCGGGCAGGTCGCGGAAGCGCCCGAGTGCTGACGCAATAATATCATTTTTTTTTCTTTTATCTTATAAAAACATTGACAACATGTTACACCCCCACCCCACCCCAAAAAAACATTATCTTCACAAAAATAAAAAATGATTTTCATTTATGTATTTTTTCTTTGAATTTATTCGTTTTATATTAGCGTCTGCCAGTTTTCCAGTTAGAGCTTTGCTGTTTGAATGCAGGGCTTGGCTATCGCTAAGAACGGGAGCCCTAACCCTAACGGGAACCCTAACCCTAAACCCAACCTTAACGGGAACCCTAACACTAAACCCTAACCCTAAACCCTACTCTAAACCTAACCCATTTTTCTTTCTTTGTTTTATGTTAGCAAGAAAAAAAAGAAAAACAACGAAACAAATGAAAAAGAATACATTGACAAAATTCCCCCCCCCCCCACAAAAAAAAATTATTTCTCCACATTTGATTGAAAATGGTTCATTTGACCCTACAGTTTGTTCGAGTTTTGAATCTTAGATTATCGCCTGCAAGTCTTCCATTAACGCTTAGCGTTTTCGTCACGGCAACTCTCTTTAGCGACCATTGACTTCTCCAGCCTGGACTCTCCTCCTGCGTGTCAACCCTAAACTTCGATGTACTTGCATGACATTGTTCTTCAAATTATCATCCTGAGGAAGTCTTACAATAAAGACGAAACGTTGATGAATATATAAAAACTATCTCTTTGTCATTTCCCATTACGTCGGATTACTCTCATCCTTCCTCTCTCATATATATATAGTGCAGTATTAGTGCAGTTCCAACGAGAGAAAAGTAAAGGAGTTCATAAACACACTCGACTTTGACCAAGAGAAGCAGAAAAAAAGAAAAAAGAAAAAATAAATATAAAAGATATAAAAATATATAAAAACACGTACACACACACTCGCAGACCCACACATGCGCAAAACCGCCAAACAATAACACTTTTCCTCAAATAAAACAACACTCTTTAAAATCGAAAGACATTTCTTCAAATGGATTTACATATCTGATGATAGCGGACCACCGCTTGAAACGCGTTATATAAAATTATAAAATGATAAAATAACAAAATAATAAATGAATGTTGAAAAAAATATTTTACAAGTGTTGGTAGCCTTACCTCTTTTACACACACACGCACACACACACACACATATATATATATATATATATATATATATATATATATATATATATTCAGTCTAATATTTCTTTTTACATATTTTTGATAGTGACTCGTTGGTAAGAGTTTCAGATAACAGGAGTCGTGAGAGGGATTAAGTTTAGATTGATTTCGCTTCTGAGGAATATTTTTCCAACCTTCAATTGCAATTCGCATAAAGTTAATATCATTTAGAAAAAAAACATAAATAAAACATATTTTTATTTACAGAATATTTAATTCTCACTCTGCCTCAAGACAAACGTTAAACGATTTCCAATTAAACTAAATTTTTATTCAAGATCCGTAAACAAAATCATAATTTCCAAAATATTGATTCGGATGGATGGATATATACATGGTAGGTCTTAAAAGTAACAGGATCTCAGGCGTTGTGAGTTGTGTTTATTATGCCCCAGATGAGGTTTGAACTCACAAACTGTCTGTCAGACGCGTCACACGAGGCAAGTACAAACGTGTACACTATTTAATAATACATATATTTAATACAGAATTCGTTTGTTTCTTTCACCCCATCTTTAGAGTCGAATATAGGGCAGTCAAGCGCAACGAACGAAAGGATCGAAAGAAAGTGAATAGGACAGATCAAGACTTTCCCCTTTTTTCACTAGTGAATATCGAAAATAATTTTATTTTTTTATTAAACTGGTACCCGGTGATTCGGGTAGCAGCATTAGGAGTTCTGAATGTGAGAGCAAGAGCTACTCCTCGTTATTTTCCTTTTTTTATGACTAAAAACACCAATAAATTGTTGATCAGGATTAATTATAAAAATAATGTTATAGCAACAAGGAACAATATTTGTCCTAAATCACTGACGAAGCAGATGTTATACGTAGCTTGTAGTAAAAAAATCTATGAACTACAAAGAAAAATGTGGAAACTCGACTTGACGTTCTGTATAAGATGATATATCCCAACTCATGACACACGCAAGAACGACGCACTACTCTTTGGAATTAATTAAAGGATTACCGACTACGACAAAGTTACTCTAAGGAAGAGAAGTTCAGTGATCGAAACATTGTGAACATCACAACCAAGATAGAGATAACAGTTAGATAAGAAAACGGTGTAAATAAGAACGTTTTACTTCATTGTATAAAGAAGAAAGTGAACAATTGAATCGCAAAAAGTTAACATTGGATGATAACAAAATAGCAAGTTGATTTCATTTGATGGTTTAGGTCCTGTGTGTGACCTTAAGAGACATCCAGTGGTGAGGCCTCCATTTGGGAGCTGTGGGGAATGCGGAGTTGTCCCTTAGTTGCCATTGCTCCCAGGTCCATTCTGACCGGAAGTGGTAGTACCTGTAAGGGCCCCATCTATGGGTCAAATAGAACCTACTGGCGCTACCAAATCAGGCTGTCTGAAGTTATTGACTTCCTGACTCAAAATGCACCAAACAATGATATTTTATTGTTTTTTCCTTTGCAAAACTCAATCATGTTCTGCAAAATCCAAAACAAAAAACAACAATTTCCCTGCCTCCTCCTTTCTCCCCTCTTCTTCCATCTCCCCTCTTCCCCGCCCCCTTTCACTCAACCAAGCACCATGAATGGATGCATTAACATATAAAGAACTTGAAGCATAAAAACCTTCACCAAAATGACCAGATTCGGCATTACATAACCCGAAAAGGGTCGATATGCCGTAAAACAAAACAACCAACAACCCTTATTTGATGTTTAATACCTTTTTACTTAAACAATTAAATGTTAAATTTCACTTGTTTCGTGTTTCACTTTTTACTTCCTTTGCGAAGAATTCGGAAAAAAAGAAATTGATTTTCTTTTTCAATTTCTATCGCGTGTAGCAATTTCTTTACAGAGAAGCAAGTTGAAACAGTAACCATCGATTTCTTTCAAATTACATTTCCCTTTTGAAATATTTAACTGAAATATAAACTTTTATTATTTGTAGTGTTTAATTTCCTTGCAGTAACAAAACTAATCGAAATAACCACGTTAAATTTTCTTTTGATGAAGATACGCACAATATTTAACATCCTGCGTGACTCCATTATTCAGTCCCTTTTTTACATGCAATCAAGATGTGGCGTTTTTCTTGCATCTTCCTCGATAAGATGCTAACAACTTCCGTAATCAATATTTCTGTGTACTTAACAAGATTGAATGTAACAACATATTATCTCACACAACAAATAAATGTCGTTATTGTTAAGCATTCATATATTGTAAATCGTGCATCATCACCTCTCTCTCTCTCTCTGTCGTTCCCTCTCTATCTATCTCTCTCTCTCTTTCGCTCTCTGTCTCTGTCTCTCTCTTTAATTGTACTTGTACTATAAAACTAATAAAGAACAAAATCGTTTACATAAAATCGTCTCCAAGTTGTTCAATTAAATGTACTTAACGATGCAGCTAGAAAACCGACCTCAGAAAAATCATCAACAATTCTTCTCCGAAAATGAAATGGATAAAATTATGAAATGAAGAAAGTGGGATAGGAAAAAAGTTTTAAATATTTAATATTTAACTGGCTTTGCAAACTCACCTTTTCCTGATCAAAGCAATTTAATCTGAGATCAATAGATAACCACACGGGTCACTTTTCTTTCTCTATCATTAATTAAACATACCAGTAGTTTTATTAATTTAAACTGTGCACAAATTAAAAGGCTAATAAAGAACAACATTGTTTATTTAAAATCGTCTCCGAATATTTAATCAAATCACCATGAGATAAACGTTAGATACGGAGTTAGTTATCTTATGTAAAGGATATACAGCTCCCTACAAAAAGGGCTTTCGACAAAAATAAGAATTGCTCTAGTAAAGAAAGAGTTATCTTTCTCTGACTGAGGATAGAATATATACCACATATTTACTCCAGCCCAACGTTCAGGAAGATACTTGGTTTCTTAAACTCTTCGCCTCTAAAAACTATTACGATCGTTATGTAACCGAGTGTAATGCGTCAGCAATAAAAAGGGGTTTCATTAAACTAGCTGTTTAATTGTATTTTT
>OY744523.1:8619904-8642404 GCA_963556195.1 Sepiola atlantica
ATACACTCTCATCGCGTGTTTCTGTTGCTGTTCCTGCCTGTGATGATTCCGCTGTTTGTGGAATTGCAGAAGTTAAAGAAATGATTTAATCGTACGGAAAATGTCTATCAGCCACAATCTGTCGATCAACGGTGCCAGTAGGCCTCGCTGGAACCGCTTTCATACCCGGTTAACTCGTAAACGCCGCGTATCTACTGATTTCTTGAGGGCTGAAGTAAATTCTGGTAAATAAAAGGCCAAAAACAAAAATGTCCGTAAGACTTTGCGCCTTTTCTCCGTGTGTGCTTCGTTAATCCAGGATTGGCGTGAAATGAGAAAGATAATGGTTGGCACAATGAAATTTGTAACATTTTATTTAAGATGTATGTAATATAGATGTAGAAATATATATAATATATATATAAATTAAATTCCAGAAACAGTTTTTCATGGTAAACAACTGATGATCCCTTAAATAATGTTAGAAGCAAACTAATATAATAACTGTAAAAAATAAATTGACTTACATGAGTGATTTTCCACTGAACGACTTGGGACTAAAAAGTTTTTTGTTTTTTTTGTTTTTTTATATAGTTTCAATGGTTGAGAAACTTCCGAGACATATATATAGTTCTTCAGACCGCGTCATTCTCGGCTCCACAACCTCCACCATGCGTTATTTCCAATACGGGAACTTCAGGGTAAACAATTTTATTCAAATACATAATTCAACATTTGACCAAATATGAATATTAGATTTAAACTCAAATGTTCACCAACTTAAGGTAGCAATGGTAAAAGTGCTCAACCCTGTTTCTATTTAACCAACATTACAATGTTTAACATTGTAATGTTGGTCGACCATTTTGGTATTTACGTACACTGGTATTACCATACAATCAAATATGGATTCCCGAATAATCAATAGTTTATTTTTCTCTTTTATCTTTCCTTTGTTTTTCGTTATTCAAGATAGTTTTGTCCTCATTGATTTTGGCGAAAACGATTGTGATCAGACCCCACCGGTACCGGGCTGTCAGCAACTACATAAGCCGATAAACGAAGTCCCATGCTTCACGATTATATATAGTTTTCCTGGTGAAATCTCAGGAGAGGGCGATCTTAACACCTGCAGTAACATCACGACCCACTACTTCATCTTCTGTAGTGATTCCATCCGATTATCAGTATCGATCTCAAATCTCATTATTGGATAATTCTAACAATGTTGGTGCTGTGACTGTATATCGTCCATGTTTCGCTTCCATGTATTCAAAGAGGAATAGAAATACGCTTTTATATGGTTAGAAGTTTAACCTTTCAAACAATAAGTCGGTAAATCTATGAGTTTTTTTTTTCTCAGGTCAATAATCCAGAAATCCATATGATTGAAGGTGAGATTATCAGTGTCTAATCTTATATTCATACGAAATCTTTAATCCTATCTACATAAATTGTTCTTTGATGAAGTACATCCACTTATCTTACAAGCATCTATTTGTGAAAATCACACACACACACATATATATATATATATATATATATATATATATATATATATATATATATATATATATATATATTACTATTATTATTATTAGCCCCCTTCACCAAAGGCCGGGCACTCTTGAGTGACTTTAATAACAAGCAGTACAAATAGCTATATGCACGATCCGAATACGTTCGTAGATCACTCTAGCTGCTTGTGTAAATCTAGCCGCCAATTCGCTATTTACAAAGTTAAATTCCTCCATAATTACTAATGGATTGTCTATGGCCGAGGGGTTAAGACTCTTGACTGCGAATCAGTGGCGATGTGTGATCTGGGTTCGCGCCCGCCGACCGTCGAGAATTAGCTTCCTGCACTGAAGATTGCGTTAGCATGAAACATCGATGTCTGTAGGTATTAAAATAATTAATATTTATATATGTATAATTTCTATTTTTATTCAGCTCTCCTGAACACAAGTCCAGTCTAATAGGCTTCGTGGAAACTCAGAGAAGCTGTAACGTGAAGTGATTTCGGCTGAATTGTTGCAAGGCTACTTTTTCGGATCAGGTGTTTAATATCGAGACCGTTATGTACCAAAAAATAAGAATAATATCAGCATCAGACGCAACAACAGACTTGATCGAGTGTCATGGATGTATGAAAGGTCATTTAACAAGAAGACGCGAAGAAAGACAAGTGTGTTGGATGGTCAAAAAGATATGATAGATGCTGGATGTATGAAAGGTTATTTGGCAAGAAGACGCAAATGCAACCGATTCGCACGCACAGAGGAAAACAAAAATGATAGCATCAAAAATCCCTGTAAAGGTGCACTAGCGCCGTTTAGTGTAGGTATACTGAAATTACTAGGAAACGCATCGAGTCACCGAAGATTAGACATCGTGATTTCTGGAATAATGGATCGTCAACAATTTCCTCACTTTCCAATCACAAAGATTTCGCTTGCCCGGCAACTGATGAGGCAGAACTGCTTGCTCAGCATCCACCTTGTACTCCACAAACCACTCCCTCTCTAAGTTCCCATCGCCGACAGAGACTGCACTAGAAGGTTTTATCATCCCCCCTTCCCGTATTCAGGATATCATAAAATTTTGTTCAACCTCGGATATCCTCAATCTCATCTGTAGCGCTTGATATATCAAAGGCCTTTGACAAGGTCTGGCATAATATAATCTGATCCTTCTTATCTAAAAGAAAAATCTCAATGGTCGTACATCCAAACAACATCACATTAATGCGGATGTGACCCAGGGGTCGATACTAGAACCGTTATTATTCCTGATCTTCATAAACGACTTCCTTGATGCAATCGTGTCCGAGATGAGTATATTCTCGACATGTGGGCAAACTGAACGCACGCATATCCGAGGCAATAGCCGAATCCTTAGGAAATGACCTCCAGACTCTAATGGAATAGGGACCAAAAATAGATGGGCATATTCAATGCTAGCAAGGCAAGGCTCCATTCATTTAACAATTATAAGAAACCCTTCCAAGCACTGATTGCTATGGCTAATAGCACCCTTCCCGAGGGCCCGGAGTTTAAACTCGTCGACCTAACATTCACATGAATTTGAAAAAAATACGTAGAAGATACTGCCAAGTCTGCTGTAAGTCAAACGGTATAGAAAACTTCTCACACCTGTTAGTACCCTGTTAGTACTCTGTTAGTACCCTGTATCTATAAAGTTACAATTCACCCGTGCATGGAGTAGTCGTGCAATATCTGAACTGGTCTTCCAACTACTTTGACAGAATACAAAAAAGTGTCTAACCTAATATGTTATGTACTGTCTACCAAGCTCCAGCCCCTGTCACATCGCCGCAATGTGGTATCCCTGTGCTTGTTTTACAAGTATTTCCCCAGAATGTGATCCGATTAACTTACTGCACTTGTAGCCCCTTAACTGTGTAACCCCTTAACTGTGTAACCCCTTAACTTTGTAACCCCTTAACTGTGTAACCCCTTAACTGTGTAACCCCTTAACTGTGTGACCCCTTAACTTTGTAACCCCTTAACTGTGTAACCCCTTAACTTTGTAACCCCTTAACTTTGTAACCCCTTAACTGTGTGACCCCTTAACTGTGTGACCCCTTAACTTTGTAACCCCTTAACTGTGTAACCCCTTAACTGTGTGACCCCTTAACTTTGTAACCCCTTAACTGTGTAACCCCTTAACTGTGTGACCCCTTAACTTTGTAACCCCTTAACTGTGTAACCCCTTAACTTTGTAACCACTTAACTTTGTAACCCCTTAACTGTGTAACCCCTTAACTGTGTGACCCCTTAACTGTGTAACCCCTTAACTTTGTAACCCCTTAACTGTGTAACCCCTTAACTGTGTGACCCCTTAACTTTGTAACCCCTTAACTGTGTAACCCCTTAACTGTGTAACCCCTTAACTTTGTAACCCCTTAACTTTGTAACCCCTTAACTGTGTGACCCCTTAACTGTGTGACCCCTTAACTTCGTAACCCCTTAACTGTGTAACCCCTTAACTGTGTGACCCCTTAACTTTGTAACGCCTTAACTGTGTAACCCCTTAACTGTGTGACCCCTTAACTTTGTAACCCCTTAACTGTGTAACCCCTTAACTTTGTAACCCCTTAACTTTGTAACCCCTTAACTGTGTAACCCCTTAACTGTGTGACCCCTTAACTTTGTAACCCCTTAACTGTGTAACCCCTTAACTTTGTAACCCCTTAACTTTGTAACCCCTTAACTGTGTAACCCCTTAACTGTGTGACCCCTTAACTTTGTAACCCCTTAACTTTGTAACCCCTTAACTGTGTAACCCCTTAACTGTGTGACCCCTTAACTTTGTAACCCCTTAACTTTGTAACCCCTTAACTGTGTAACCTCTTAACTGTGTGACCCCTTAACTTTGTAACCCCTTAACTGTGTGACCCCTTAACTTTGTAACCCCTTAACTTTGTAACCCCTTAACTGTGTAACCCCTTAACTTTGTAACCCCTTAACTGTGTAACCCCTTAACTTTGTAACCCCTTAACTGTGTAACCCCTTAACTGTGTAACCCCTTAACTGTGTAACCCCTTAACTTTGTAACCCCTTAACTGTGTAACCCCTTAACTGTGTGACCCCTTAACTTTGTAACCCCTTAACTGTGTAACCCCTTAACTTTGTAACCCCTTAACTTTGTAACCCCTTAACTGTGTAACCCCTTAACTGTGTGACCCCTTAACTTTGTAACCCCTTAACTTTGTAACCCTTTAACTGTGTAACCCCTTAACTGTGTGACCCCTTAACTTTGTAACCCCTTAACTTTGTAACCCCTTAACTGTGTAACCCCTTAACTGTGTGACCCCTTAACTTTGTAACCCCTTAACTTTGTAACCCCTTAACTGTGTAACCCCTTAACTGTGTGACCCCTTAACTGTGTAACCCCTTAACTTTGTAACCCCTTAACTTTGTAACCCCTTAACTGTGTAACCCCTTAACTGTGTGACCCCTTAACTGTGTGACCCCTTAACTTTGTAACCCCTTAACTTTGTAACCCCTTAACTTTGTAACCCCTTAACTGTGTAACCCCTTAACTTTGTAACCCCTTAACTTTGTAACCCCTTAACTGTGTGACCCCTTAACTTTGTAACCCCTTAACTGTGTAACCCCTTAACTGTGTGACCCCTTAACTTTGTAACCCCTTAACTGTGTGACCCCTTAACTTTGTAACCCCTTAACTTTGTAACCCCTTAACTTAAATACCACTGATCCACCCGACAAGCAGCATGGTCCCTCTTCTTCACTGTTGAGGTCTCCAGATACCGGAAAACTTTCTACTCTGATATATTCTTTCCTTGGACCGTTTGCCTTTGGAATTCCCTCCCTTCTCCCTGTTTCCCCCGACTGTACGAACATGCAGAAATTTAAATGTAATGTGAATAAATATCTTTCTACACAACTCCCCACCCAGGATGCCGCCTATAAAAATGGTTCTCAATCACAATAGCCTCTTACGTCTCAGTTGCAATATGCTTTGTTTGTGGTGAATAAAAGTATAACAATCAATTGTTCGTGTGTTGGATGCACTAGCTACGTCTAGCCACACTGATGAGTTATTTGTAAAAAAAAAATTATCTAATTGTCTTAAATATGTCAATCCTAATTTACGAACTATTCAATCCTCTCTAAAAGGAGAAATGCTTTCGATCTTTTTGGAAACTTTCGTTGGACTGCTAAGTATTTAAAAGTTAAGACAAATAATTTTCATAAACCGTCTCCATAATCATAAAACTATGTTCATTAGGTTTACCATTTTCAATCATCTCATAATATTCTTCATCATTTAACTGATTATACATATATCTCATTTACCCTCATTTTCGAGTGGATGTTGGCCTTGATAAGTGGTGACGCATTAGTAATAAAAACAGTTTCTGTGTAAATATTAATCATCATCATTATCATCATCGTCAGCATCATCATCATCATCAGCAGCAGCAGCAGCAGCATCCTCATCATCATCATCAAAATCATCATCATCATCATCAACAACAACAATAGGTCGTACTCCTCGTACGGTTTCCCGTGACTCTGTTGCCATTCAAGACTTGTGTATTTATTTACTCCTCCCCAGGAGTTAGGCACAAGGCCAGTTTTATCTTACTCCCACAAGTAAGATGTGACCCAAGATCGGGTCGAGAAAGTGGGGTTTGAAAAGCCAGCGCTCGAGAGGTGAGCACTCTGGCCATTTAAAAATTGCCTGGGCAGCCCCGTCGGCATTCCCCGGTAGGGGCGCCTCAGACAGTAAGCAATAAACTTACTCCTCCCCAAAGAGGGGAGGCAAAGCCTGGGAGGGTGGACCTCCTAGAACTGCACAGGACAGGCGTGCAGTATCCATCGGAACAGATACTACACTTTGATCTTAGCCAAGAGGCCAAGATTCAAGACTTGTGTTTATTTACTCCTCGCGGAGTTAGGCACAAGGCCAGTTTTATCTTACTCCCACAAGTAAGATGTGACCCAAGATCGGGTCGAGCAAGTGGGGTTAAAAGCCAGCGCTCGAGAGGTGAGCACTCTGGCCATTTAAAAATTGCCTGGGCAGCCCCGTCGGCATTCCCCGGTAGGGGCGCCTCAGACAGTAAGCAATAAACTTACTCCTCCCCAAAGAGGGGAGGCGAAGCCTGGGAGGGTGGACCTCCTAGAACTGCACAGGACAGGCGTGCAGTATCCATCGGAACAGTGTTCATCATATTGCACACCAGATTGTATAGAGTCAAGGTGTCCCTAGACACATATCAAAACCATACAGAAATGAACAATTAAAGAATTTAATTCTGAGTACGATAATGTATCTATTTACTTGTTTCTTCACGAGTGGAAGACAAAAGTTCGAGTTTTTTTATGCACGGGGGCACCCAGCTCTCCAAAAAGAAGCACTCTGGGTGATTAGATAAAAAATAAAACTTGCCCCAGTCACGAAGAATCTTTCTGGTCTGACTGAAGACAGAACATATACTACACTTTGATCCCACTTCGAAACCGATTAGTAAAGAAAGTTTCTGTTGTTTTTGTATCATTAATGCCGGGTTTATGAGACGAATGTGACTAATATCTATTATTATACTAAAGCTGACCTATAGACAGGGTGACCGTTTCAGATGTAGTGCTGTTGACACATCTGGGGAGGTGCCGCGCTAGGTGATGGTTTCTGCCTTAACAGTACAAAACCGACTTAAGCGATATATGGTGGGGGATGTCCACTTCTCTTCGCTGCAGCCAAGATAAGAGATGTTGTTAGTCTTTCTCTACTCTATCTTTATCGGCTAAGTCTTGACAGAGTACAGTACAAAATTGAGATCACAATCGAGTCGGAGATGATCTTTTCTGTTCTCTACAGCCTCTTTCTCACATAAGAGACGTTGCTAGTCTTTCTCTATTCTATCGTTATGTTCATGGTAGATGATCGACTGAGCTGAGAAACTCTTTAGACCTTGATAAGCGTTAGTACATAAAAATAACGATTGTTTATCCAAGCCTTTTTTTGTCATATAATTTTGTTGTGAAGTTGTCCCACAGTAAATAATAAATAAAGGAAGTCAAGTCGAGGGTTGGTTTAACAAGTGTATTAACAAAGTAAGAAACTGACTAGCTCTTGGCTAGACAGTTACAAGACTGTGTTTTGTCTTCTGGTGACTCGCACTATTTATAGTGACAACCGGTGTAGTTTCTCCTGTGTAAGAACGGCCGGTGTAACAAATTTAATAAAATATCAGAAGGCCCCGAGATTGTAAGGCATTAGACCCTAGGTTTTATTTAGGGTGTAGGTAAATCTGCTATATAGCACGTAAATGGACACTGTGCTATAGTGCCGTATTGGGAGACAGGGATGTAGACATCCTCTTGACTCTTTTCTTAGAATAAGACTACATTTTTAACCATAACTATATTTTATCTAACTTAACTAACGAAGCACGAGTTCTTAGATCGAATTCGCTTCTGGCTGGACAATAGACACAGGAAGTCTAAAGGCCCCTAATTCTGAAGCCCTTAAAGTTGGTTTTATCATAACTGCACATATTCGCAGCAACTGATTATGCGTTAATTTCAAATTATTCCTATGTCACGTGTTCAATCTAAGCAACTAATTTTTTACGATCATACTGCACAACCAATTGTACAGGAGAATCTACACTTCATGAGGAAAGCAAACCACCTCAAAGGAATATGTAACAACAGGATGCTGGTCTGTCGCCAGTTTTTAGATCTCTATAATCGGTCCGTTGTTTCGTGTGTTGATCTGACACGCTCAAGTTTGAAATGCCATTTTCTATCGCAAAACACACAGATTGAATGGGCGCATCTTAAGAATGGATCTTTTCTTGGTGTCCTTTGCTAGACTCGTGTCCATTTAGTAGTGCGATGTTTGCTTTCAACACCTGCTATTCATAAAGGAGTCACCTATACACCTAAGACCTAACCAGGTTTAACGTTGATCAACTTTGATTATCTGATAAAAACCAATGTTTCAATCAAATTTGGGCATCATCATCAGCAGCAGCAGCATCGTCATCATCATATGCAGCATCATCATCATCATCAGCATGATCATCATCATAACTATCATCATCATCATCATCAAACCATCATCATCATCATCATCATCATCATCATCATAACTATCATCATCATCATCATCATCATAACCATCATCATCATCATCATCATCATCAAACCATCATCATCATCATCATCATCATCATCATCATCATAACTATCATCATCATCATCATCATACTTAGTTTAACGCCTGGTTTACACGCTCTCAAGTGTTTTACTTTCAAACTAACCTATCTCTGACCAGCTTTTTATTCATGCCGCCTTCTCTCAAGTCAATTCTTATCACTTCCTCACATGTTTTCAATGACCTTTCCCTGTGAACTGATCCTGCTACCTCAACTGATCTACATCTACGAACCCAATAACTCTCTTCTATTTCTCAACGAACTCATACCAATGAAGTCTCCTGTTCTGCACGTATCTCCAAATACTGTCCAGATTAAATCTTAATCTGAGGTCATCTGAACTAATCCTGTCTTTAAGACTCACATTACACATCCATCGTATCATTCTGATATGATTTTCCATGCAACACATGTCATCATCCCTTACTGGCCAAGTCGTAAAACGAATATATATTATATAAAGAAAAATCCTATTTCCGTCTCTGTATGTCCGACAAAAGCTAAAAAAACTACTGGAAATACCCTTACAAAAATATCTATTATCATATTCCACTGAGCTGGTTATGTTCTAAAGAAATACTGTAACTGTCATTTTTGTTTGTTGTCACCAGAGACTAAATTAATGCATTTAGGTCAAATAAAAATTACTTTCTTTTATTTTACTGTTAGTTTATCAAAAAAACAACACTGAAACTAGGTTAGACCATTAGTCAGCTACTAGTGAGTTTTTCTTTCTTTTCTCCTTTCTATTATATTGAACCAGTTGCTAAGGATAGAGATAAGAGAAGACTATAGGAGGTGTGTTTCTAAAAAAAACGTGACTTGGGATTTGTTAAAAGATAAATTCTTAAAAAGATTCTACACATTTTTTTACTATTTTACTTGATAATCAATACACCGGGCAACACCAGGTAACCATGCTAGTTTTATAATAAATGAGTGCACAGTGGTGAACCATCAGCGACCAATGTCGTATTAGCTATAGAGATTTCGCCATTAATGATCCACTGTGCGAGATGGCATCCGGTTGACATCTCGCTAGAAGTTCCTTTCATTAGTCGTCATATCTGAACTCGTAATTAACAGTAGAACCGGCAGATTCATAACATCTTGAATTACATGCATGATCACAAATCAGTGCGACTTTTGAAACAAATGAAATAAGCGTGACAGACCAACGAAAATACAATTTCAAACTTAAGCGTGACAGACATACTGACGAGTACAGCCTCTTATAGAGATGTCTGGGTGTATCTTAACTTAAAATACATCTATTTAAATTGCGCGGTTAGCACTACAAATGTTAGTTTAAACTTAAGCGTGACAGACCAACGAAAATGTAATTTAAACCTAAGCATAATGGACCAACGAAAAATGTCATCATAGATTTATGCGTGACAGACAAACCGACCAACAGTGAATCTTCTAAAGATGATTGGGCGCATCTCAAATAAGATACGTCAATTTGATCTCTGCGTCTAGCGATCAAAACACTATTTCAGATGGTTTATTCGTACTACTGTTTTAATCGTGATTGTTAATGTCACAACGTTTCGGCCGATGTGACTTCTGACTTTCTCCAGGTGCACCGAACAACGGATGACGGAACGAGAACAATCTACCTCCGTGAATTAAATAAACATTCACAAGTTCGACAAGACGCACCTGAAGAAAGTCAAAGGTTACTTCGGCCGAAACGTTGTGAAGATACCAACCAAGATGAGAATAGTAGTCCGAATGATACAAATAATACAAATTATCAATCCTCATCTAAAAAATAAAATTCCGACACATAATAACAAACATATATTTTAAATGACAGACCAAAAAATATTATTTTAAACTTAAGCGTGACAGACCAAAGAACATATAATGTCAAACTTAAGTTGACAGACCAAAGAAAGTGTTATTTCAAATTTAAGCGTGACAGACAAAGAACATATAATTTTAAACTTAAGTTGACAGACCAAAAAGAGTGTTATTTCTAACTTGAGCGTGACAGACCAAAGAACGTGTTATTTCAAACTTGAGCTTGACAGACCAAAGAACGTGTTATTTGAAACTTGAGCGTGACAGACTGACCTGTCGACATACAAAACCTCTTATAGAAATGCGAGGATCTTTCTATAAAATAGTTGGGGGCTGATTACGTTCTCATGTTCAATTCCGGAATAGCCAGCGATGAATTATCGAACTCCTGTTCACTCCGTAATTAATCAATTGTTATCAGCTAATAATCAGACTTTTGTTTCATGCTAAAGATTCCTGAACTAAGAACAGATCGGCCGCGCGTAACGGGTCTTCGTGGTGTCAAGCGACACTAAGCAATGATTACTTGATGTTAAATCGACGGGCAAATTTCTTATATCTATCTGATTATTTTATATTTTTTAGCCGAAAAATTAGATCATTTTTTTTTATCTAGAAAAGAGAGATAAAAGGCGAGAGATTGTGTGGCTATTTGTATACGAACGAACGAAGCGGCATTCGCCCTAGGCGGGTTGAACTAGCTTCCTCCGAAGAAGTAAGTTTCATGGGAGTATCAAATCCACAAGCGGTCCCCAGTCGCATGTCTATCGCGGTCAGGGATAATGAGGACGTTAGGTTATTGCAGTTCTTGCAGGGAGGTGTCGCCTCATATTCCCAAATGGTCACCCATCTGGTACTGACCAGGCTCAACGTTGCTTAACTTTGGTTATCTAAAGGGAATCGGAGTGTCAACAGAATTTAGCTGTTTGTATACAAGAAAGGGAAAGTCATTACAAGAGTTAACCTCGAAGTGAGAAGATTGCTATAAGTTTAATCTCTCTTTGTCCCCCATCTCTTACTCTCCCTTTCTCTCTCTCTCTCTCTCTTTCTTTCTCTCCCTCCCTCTCTCTCTCTTCCTCTCTCTCTTTCTCTCTCTCCCTCTCTTTCCTCTCTTTCTCTCTCTCCCTCTCTCTCTCTTTCTTTCTTTCTCTCCCTCTACCGCTCCTTCTCTCTCCCTCCCTCTCCCTCTCTCTTCCTCTCTCTTCCTCTCTCTCTCTCTTCCTCTCTCTTCCTCTCTCTCTCTTTCTCTCTCTCTCTCTTTCTTTCTCTCCCTCTCTCTCCCTCTCTCTCCCTCTCTCTTCCTCTCTCTCTCTTTCTCTCTCCCTCTCTCCCTCTCTTTCTCTCTCTCTCTTTCTTTCTCTCTCTCCCTCCCTCCATCTCTCCCTCTCTCTCTTTCTTTCTCTCTCTTCTCTGACTCTCTGTAAGACGTGTTGCCAAAGGCGATAATGAAGAGACGTTTTGGATTAGCTTTATCAATTTATAAAATAAAATAAAGTATTTCCAAACTGTTTTGGAAACGATCGTACGCCATACTGGACTTGATGTTCTAATTCTGGGAACAAGCGTAATGATTTAATTCATTGAATGTTATATATATATATATATATATATATATATATATATATATATATATATATATATATATATATATATATATATATATATACTCCGTGTGGAGTAGGAAGGAAGTTAATCGTCCGAAACGTGAGAATACTATCCAAGTTAAGGACAGAGTCCAAATATTCCAAATAATACAAATTATAATCCTCTTTTAACAATTCCGATTTTTTGTAGTTGTTATATGTAATAATAATACGCTAAGGCATTTCATGTTCGTACGTACATTATCACCTTTCACACATATTTAAGAAATCGACGTTGCAAAGTGAATGTTGCTAAGGTAAACAATTTCGATTTTATCCATTTTAAAACGAATTGCTCTTAAATCAAAATATGTCGTTCTGTCGACTAAAACAGTACAATTTTTAATAAAGACGTTTCAAAAACTGACATTTTTTTTATTGATTTGAAGAATATTTAGCTGACAATTATTTTTCCGGTAAAAAAAAAGAAAATATTTTTTTGTTTTAAAAAGATTGAATTTCTACATTTTTTAGATAAGTAAATGAAGAAGAAAATTTCGTTTTATTCGTGTAAAGAATATTTAACATACATTGACGATTTTTTTTTTACGGAAGAAGAAGAAGAAGAAGAAGAAGAAGAAGAAGAAGAAGAAGAAGAAGAAGAAGAAGAAGAAGAAGAAGAAGAAGAAGAAGAAGAAGAAGAACGAGATATATTTTGAAAACATCAAATCGGTACGAATCCGAAATTATACGAAAATTGAACAAATTGAGAAATTTAGTGTTTTTAAGAATTAGTATTTTTTCAGTAAATTTATTGTTTTTTTTTGCGTTTTGTTGTAATGTGGGTTTTTATTATTCCGGTATTTGAGATATGATGATAGGCTACCCAACAACTTAGAAATAGATTTAGTGTTTAAAAAATTTAAAGACCGATCATCTCAACGCACACCCGGTGTTCATTAAATGTATCAAATAAAAGAAGAAATGTCTTAATCATCAAATGTTGTGCATTGATCTCGAAAGATATATTACACCATGCTGCGAATTTACGTCAGCTAAGCATATATAACGTTCTATGTATATATATAGCAATTAAAGCAATTAAAGCAATAAAACCTAATACACAAATGAACTTAAATGACCAAACACTGGCCAAACTGAATAAATTTTTATCTCAACAAGATAGCATTTTTTTCTGTCAAACGGAACAAACATTTTTTCTGTCAAATGGAACAGACATTTTTAAATGAAAGAAAAATGAAACGTTTTCTCAAATGAAACACTTTTATCAAATGGGATTTACATCTGAAGAGAGCATAATGGATAAACGATAAATGCTCGAAACGCGTTATGAAATTATATTTAAAAAACTTAAAATGTTAAAATGATAAGATAATAAATAATTATTGAAAAAGTTTTTTTACTAGCGTTGGTAACCACAATTCTTTAAATATACTTTTTTCTCTCGTTGGAACAGCACTGATGCTACACAACCCCCTTCTCTCTCTCTCTCTCTCTCTCTCTCTCTATATATATATATATATATATATATATATATATATATATATATATATATATATATAAAATGTATAAGCGATAACAGCGAAGATGATAGGCTACCTCATCCGCTTATGAGTGGACTGTGTATCTAAATGTTTACAGGACGATCATCTCAACCTTCATCCGGCGTTCATGAAACCTATCGAAGAAGAAAGTTCTCAATCATCTAATGATGTCTATTGACTCCGAAAGATATGACCTCGAAGATACGCGATGATGTGTGACCAAATGTGTTAAAATTAAATGTCTGAATGAGGTTAGTTGACAGACAACAAAACCGAACCATATCCTCCAGCAGATGTATTTTCCTTAATAGCCATTTTCCATAGACTTATATGATCTTTCCTGTATACGTAGATACTCCGGTAATGTGTTGTATCAGAATGTGAATCTAAGTGACCTTAAACAGAATCATAGACAATGATCTTACAGCCGCGAGTGTGATTGTCAAGATCGATTTAGAAAGTCAAGATACAAAAAAATGGATAAATGTGTGAAAACAAAAAGAGATCTGAATTCGCAACGGGCGCAGATTTTTGATTAAGGAGATTTCCTGGGTGAGGAGTCTGGGTCGATTTTCAGAAGAACTCGGTTTTGATTTACCTGTTTAGGGTTACCCAATACCTATCACCAACGACCCATTGAGTTATGTTGAAAAGAAATCTCGGGTATATTTTACGACGCTCAGCAGAGGCGCGAACGGGGTCCAAAAAAAAAACGAGAAAGGGTTTAAAAACATAAATTTGCAACAAGTGAAGTTGACCTGCGACAGGAATAGATATTTTTCTATTTACCTATGTAATTTGTTTTTATTTTTACGTATTATAAATGGGTTTTTATTAGATGTAAAAAAAAATGTATTGTTTTTTTTCCCAAAGGCTTGCACAAAATTCAAGATGGCGATTCAGGTGCATTCTTACCAAATGCCCCCCAAAAGCGGCCATGTTTTTCCCAAGTTTCGGTGACAAAACTATTGATTTCTAATAAATAGCGGTTGTAATGGTCTAAAAATACAAACAAATGCCACAGGCAAGTTTCAAAATAACTTTTACAGCCTACAGTTACTTTTATTTGTTGTATATTTGTTTTTTAGCGTTTTTACTCTGCTGAGGGTCGTAAAAGATATCCGAAATCTCTCTAAATTGTTTTAATTAATCGTAGTTTATAATTAACTGCAAAAATCACACATCTCTCTCTTTGTTATCTATGTATTTCTCTCGACACCTGTCACTCTATGTTGATTCAACCACTTTAATATTTCTTCAAGTCTCTGTAAATATCAAGTAAGAGTGACTCTATTTTTCACGTCCTTCCTACCTTTACTTCTTAATTCATCTAATTCTATCTAAAATCGCTGTCTTTAATCTGATCCGGCAACTTGTTCAAAAAATATATTGCTCTATTAGCCAAAAAAAATCAATTTGTTAATAAATGTCGTCTTTGAAATTTAGCTTGACAATAACTTTCTAGACAAGAGCGAAATATGTTTAAAAATATCCACCCCAAAAATTTTAAATGTACATAATTATTTTGAAAGTTTTCATTAAATCACCTTTCTTTCTTTTTTTCTTTCTTTCTTTCTATCTAGTAAAGTAGTTAATCCTAATGAATGTAATATTTCCTTGTAAGTGAAGTCTTTTACTCTTTTTATTAGTTTCGTGGCTTTTCTTTGTATGGTATTATATCTCAATATTATATTCCGATTTCTATGTCGAAGCACTGAAGAAAAGAGCCCTAGTGTAATGCTTTTATTAGAGTATTGATTTACTCATCTCCAGGAGTTAGGCACAAGGCCAGTTTTTATCTTACCCCCACAAGTAAGATGTGACCCAAGGTCAGGTCGGGAAAGTGGGGTTTGAAAAGCCAGCGCCCGAGAAGTGAGCACTCTCGACATTAAAAATTGCCTGGGCAGCCCTGTCGGCATTCCCCGGTAGGTGAGCCTCAGACAGTAAGCAATAAACTTACTCCTCCCCAAAGAGGGGAGGCAAAGCCTGGGAGGGTGGACCTCCTAGAACTGCACAGGACCGTCCCATAGACCGGCGTAAATCGAGCCCTGAAGGCCAAGACGATACCAGTCTATGGAGTGCAGTATCCATCGGAACAGATATTACACTTTGATCTTGACCAAACTTATTAGAGTAGCTTCATCGATCTATTTTTAAATCAAAATGTGAATTAATCAACGTTTGTTACTCTATGGCTTTTTTCTATATATTTTCTGTAATAACAAAAATTACATGATAAACATTACTTTACTTCTGATATTGAGATTTTTTTTGTAAAAAGATCTGTTCTAATTGTAATTTATAATGAACTGAACAAGTAACCCGTCACTCTCTTAACTATCTATGTATTTCTTTTGACCCTCTTGGTAAATAGCGAGAGAGGTGTTTGAATGGAAAGGTCAGAGGTGACACCAGACGGACGTCCCGAAACCACGTTATTTCCGAGCGAAGTTTTTGGACCTTTTTTGGCTAGCGGGACTCAAACAGAAAGGCCGTGTCTGGGTGCTGTCCACACACATTGTGACAAGTGTAGCGAGATGACCTATCCGTCTAGCCATCTGTCTGTCTGTCTGTCTGTCTGTCTGTCTCTCTCTCTCTCTCTCTCTCTCACACACACACACATATACGAGTTGTCTATCTGGTGCTTCTGTGACTGTCTTCTTAAATAAATTGTTTATATAAAATCAGTGTCCGAGGGAGTTCATCAACAGGTTAAAATAACCTGGGCTCACGACGATGATACGGGTGTACAACGACTTATACACTTAAGTTAAAAGGTAACACTCTCACTCTATGTTGATTTAACCACAGATGAGCATTTAGCGAAATAGCGATTATATTTTTTCAGAATAGCAATCTAATTTACATACGTGTATCTGTACACACCACAAACACTATGTAAATTAGATGGAACCATTAAACGCTTCCATAAATCGCGATATGAGATCTGTAGACAATTCATGAGTCCCCCCTTTTTCAAGACGGGAAAGCTTTCCAAGTTGTTAAAGACGGCGATTAAAAGTTGCATGATCTGCAGAAAGCTTCATTGCTAATTCTTCAATCAATTCTCAATCGGAGTCTCTTTAAGTGGTGCCACAATAAAATTTTCACTAAAAATGGACGTCCTAATCGATGTTAATTTTCATAGCCGAAATGTTTTTTTAATGTTGTAAACCATCTTCTGCGTGTTTTTTTTTGGGGGGAGAGGGGTTAAGGTTATAGTTTAGGCTAGGCCTAGGGTTAGGGTAAGGGTTAGGATTAGGGCTAGGGCTAGGGTAAGAATTAGGGTTAAAGCTAGGGTTAGGGTTAGAATTAGGGTTAGGGTTAGGATTAGGGCTAGGGCTAGGGCTAGGGTTAGGATTAGGGTTAGAGCTAGAATTAGGGTTAGAATTAGGGTTAAGGTTAGGATTAGGGTTAGCTCTAGGGCTAGGACTAGGGTAAGGTTTAGGGTTAGGATTAGAGCTAGGGCTAGGGCTAGGGCTAGGGCTAGGGTTAGGGCTAGGGTTAGGATTAGGGTTAGAGCTAGGGTTAGGGTTAGAATTAGGGTTAGGGTTAGGATTAGGGTTAGCTCTAGGGCTAGGACTAGGGTAAGGGTTAGGGTTTCTACATAAACTAAGTGAATATATTCAGTCGTTTCTGCTGCATACTTAACATTTTAAAAGCTAATAAAGCATTACGTGCATCAAATGCTACTTGGATACAATCATGTTTTATAAAGTTAAATGTGACCTCAAACCAATATCACTCATGAATATCGCTCTTCAAGATAAGCTTCAAATGTGCACCGTTGCGTTCCAAGTAAACCTGGTTATGACTGATTTAGGGTGCGATGACCATCTTCACTTAAGAAAAAAATATGGTGATTGCTTTGATAAACATTAGCTTTGAGTTAACCACACAATGAATTCAGGATCAATCCTTTACTGATGAGAAAATCAACAAAATGTTTTCACGTATAATTTAAAGTGTAAAAAAAAAGACTGTTGGACATTCATGACTGAAACTCGGTTGACAAGTCAGGCATCGACTGAAGTTTATGTGTAACAAAATATGGTTTGAATTACAGAAAGGGTTGTAAATTGTATTAGTGATTCCATTGGTAGGCGTTATGAGGTTACTTTTTACATGACTATTATTTAGTTCAATTAGATGTTTCCTCTTCCTGTTAAATTTCTGAGAATTAAAATCTGGGCAGAAGTGGTGACCTAATACTTGCAATTCGTAATTTTTGGAAACAAAATCTTCATCATCTGCATCCGACTTTTAATTCAAGTAATATGTACATATTTACTTGCTTCCCCACAAGGGGAGAATTAAACACAAGGTGTGTGGGGAACACCCAGCTCTCCAAGAGTAATATTCTGGATTGGCACAAGAGTTTAAATTACCTCAATCTGTCTTGAAAGATTTCTCCATCACTGACCGAGGACAGAAAAAGATGAAGTTTTAATTCATAACTTTGGGGAACAAAATCTTCATCATTTGCATCCAACTTTAAAAGTAAATAATATGCACTTATTTATTTGCCTCCCCGCGAGGGCAGTTTTAGACACAAAGTCGGTGTTTAACGTGACGAAATCTAGCCAAAAATGGGAACTTTAGATTACGAGAAACATACAAACTTCCTCAGTCTGTTCATTGACGGAGGACAGAAAAGATGGAATGTAATCATAACATAATGTATCATAACATAATGTATCATAACATAATGTATCATAACATAATGTATCATAACATAATGTATCATAACATGATGTATCATAACATAATGTATCATAACATAATGTATCATAACATGATGTATCATAACATAATGTATCATAACATCTGCTACACTATGCTCCTAGCGAAAAGGCCAAATATTCAGTGTCAAACGCAAGTGATATGAAACATTGATGCAAAATATATAAATAATTTAAATCGCAATAATAGTTCACTCGAGAAATAACGTGCAATACGAGATTTATCCAATCCTATCAGGCGGGATTTAAACGTTTTCTTAATGGCGGACAATGAAAATCTCATCACCATTTACTTGATACTGACAATATGTCAGTCTGGACACTTATCGATCTTCCCCATTATCAACAGCCTTTCCGAATCAACTTCGGTACTAATGTATCGATCTCGGCGTAATATACATTTCAGTCGACTAATGTACATAATCTCTCGGATTAATGTCTTCACATTAATCCCTCGTTTTATAGAGATATATCGTTGCAATTATGTACTTCCGCCGGTTTTATCAGTACTTTTAAAAGGATGTACGTTTCATATAATGTATTCCCTTTATCTATAGACTAGCAGAACCACCCGGTGTTGCCAGGGAATAAATGAATGACTTATGTGTTCTTCTTCTCCGACTATGAAATCCATGTGAACATGTTTATGGTTATTTGTAAACGAACATGACACGTGAAAATATGAAGAGACGGGAATCTTATTAAGCGGAAAATAAACGAACGCTTTGATGTGTTTGTATTGAACGTGAAACCTTATAACGTTATATGATGTTCAGAATTGATGGGAAAATAGACAGATCGCCTCCATGGATTTATATATGCAAACGTTAATCCATATATCTTAGATGTGAAGACAGGAAGATCCATCAAGAGAATTCAGCAAACATAATCTTATCTTTAAGAAAATATACAACATACATACGTCCACACGCACAATATATATATATATATATATATATATATATATATATAGAGAGAGAGAGAGAGAGAGAGATAGATAGATAGATAGATAGATAGATAGATAGATAGATAGATAGATAGATAGATAGATAGATAGATAGATAGATAGATAGATAGATAGATAGATATGTGGGTGTGTGGGGGTGTATATATATAAGGTTAATACAACAAAAGATATGAGACAACTAATATCTTTATTTAGTGAACATCCGGATAAAAATGAAGCTCAATATACTGGATAGAGCATTAATAGCATAAGATGAAGTGAAAGAATAAAATAAGGTGCGAATCAAATTTTATTGCAATTCAAAGTTCAAGCAAAGTACTTTAAAGTCCTTAACTCATGAGTTTTAAAAGAAAATCTTCTCCTCAGAGGACCAATACCGCAATGACATTACTGTAGGTAATAACATTAAACTTTGAAAATGTAACAACGAGAGAGGAACAGCTGTTTCTGTCGACGAAGTCCCCACCCCGCAATGTTACAGATGGTTAGAAAACGCAACAATAGATGTATCTTTTGTTGAAGTGCATCGTTCCTAATTTCTTTGAGCGAGCGGTGCGCTATGTTGAATGTCTCATCTCGGAATGCAATTGTGTGTCCACGCGACTAAACTGCAACAATCAATCTTTTGTGATGTGAACAAATATGTTTACCAAATGGAACGAAGACAATCGATTGACATTAAAGCTTTATGTGATGCTGAAAAATTCGGTGAACAAATGTGGAAACAACAATTCCAGTCAATGCAGCTCCGATCTGAGCGAAAATCGGATAAACGGTGTCGTTAAACCGTGATTGAAGGACAATGTAGCAAAGAAGGATGATGCTCTGACTAAGAATTCTAGACATGTTCCTTCGCCCCTTTACAGCATCACTTTCTGCGATTTAAATTCCGTTTGATCCAATAAGCTAAACAATGTTCTAAGGATCGCATTAAAAATAAGACTAGCAGACACTCAAATGAGCAATTGTCTGTGAATCACTACCATCATCATCATTTGCTGTTTTAGAGGCGAAGGTTGTCCGCCATTGTCTCTATTTTATTTACCTACTCTGCAGGAAGTTAGACAAAAGGTCAGGTGGGTTTTTTAGAAGCCAGCGCACTATGTAAATGCTTGAACAGCCCAGTTGGTATTCCCCGGTAGGTGCACCCCAGGAAGTTTGGCAGTTAGCTAACGATTATCAGAGAGATGGTAGAGCAGAGGGGTGGACTTCCTATGACTAAACAGAACAATACTTCAGCCCGACTACAACAAAGCCACTATCAAACTGATTGTCAACGACGTATCCCCGACTGTACGAACTACACTTACTCGAGCTGTTCCATGTATGGCTTCATCATTGCCTTCATGTAAACCAAGAGGCAAATATTTGTGTCAAGTCAGAACAACGAATACACCCATAGTACAGAAGCCTAAATCACGTGTTTTTCTAGTAAGATACTAATGGGTCAAGATTTATCAAGGCCAAAAGCCACTTTAGGATAAGGAATGATTACCAGTTGAGGAATTAAAAAAAACCCTGGGAGTATAAAAAGTGATTTAGAAATGAACGGAGTTTGATTGCTCATGCGAACAGTTCATTTGTTGCTATTGGATTTTAAAACGAACATGTTGTTATCTGAAGAAAAGCAGTCCTGTAGCAATATGTTCAACAGACGGTAAGCCCTTGCAAAAAAAGCTTTCAGTGGAAATTCCGCCTGGCAATAGACAAATAGAGGCAGGTAGGAAAGATTTTCGCTGTTGTAGAATGCGAGTTCTTGCTGTAAATTTCTTAACAGGAGGAACAGGAGATTGGAGCTCAGTCGAACACATTAACAGGCCGGCGATCTGATGAGTATGAAGTTACCGCTTCCCAGACAAAGGCTTGTTAGTCAGAGAGGTGCCACTCTGTGGAAGAAATAACTTAGTCGGTGGCGAACAAGGGAGTTCCTACGATCTTTCACGGGTTGTGTAATTCATCGGGAAGAGGACAACACACTTTTATCATCAAGTAAGCCCAGTAGGGCTGTCCGTATACTCACTGGTAACTCGACCCCGAAACATGTAACACTATTTATCATAATCTAACGTACGCAAGGTTAGACCTAATGTACGTTTAACGTGGGAGCCCCTTAGGAGGCATTCTGGAAGATTACAAAAATAGCTAAAAACGGAACCATAGACATTTTCCCGTAGGGGCGCATCAGGCGACCGTCAATAAATCACCTCCTATCAAAGAAGAAGGTAATGCCTGGAAGAAATCATACGCTAAGACCTAGCTGGACATGACCTCATTCCAGCAAAGAATGGTCTGATCTTTCAAGACAGAAAGTAGGTTGCTAGACTAATGCCAAGACGAATCATCGACTGATATGGCCACTGGCCGGAACAGTAACCTGCCCTTACCCGTGGTGTTGTTATTCATACCAAGTCGATGGAAAAGTCCTCACAATTTTTTCCGACAGAATCTGGGCAATTTGGGTCAGGTAGCAATTTGGGTCAGGTAGCAATTTGGGTATTGTGGCAATTTTGGGTCAGGTAGCAATTTGGGTCAGGTAGCAATTTGGGTCAGGTAGCAATTTTGGTCAGGTGGCAATTTGGGTCAGGTAGCAATTTGGGTATTGTGGCAATTTTGGGTCAGGTAGCAATTTCGATATGGTGGCAATTTGGGTATGGTGGCAATTTGGGTATGGTGGCCTTATTTTCTATTTAGGTGAGTTATGATTCTGTGAAGTTCTAGTAGGTCCACCTTTCCAGGCTTTACATTCTCCCTTGTAAAAAGGTTAGTTTATGGCTAATCGCATGAGGCTCCCCTACTGAGGAATGACGACGAAACTGCTCAGGAATTTGCGTAGGCAAAAATGCTTTTTCTCTGGGACACTGACTTTTCAGTCCCCACTTTCCGACCTTGTGTCGCATTTTTCCGCGGTAGGAGGCAGATAATTACTAGTGTACTCAGTTTCAAATAAATAAATTAAACATCCTGACAAGTCATCAAGATAATCTATGCTATGTTTGTGACAATGATGTTGAGATTAAAGCAATCTTTAAAAATATAAAAGATTATTAAATTGGATCGATTATATCGATTGCGGTCATCCATAATTAAGATAACATGAAATGTAATAGTATTTAAATGTATTTTAACAAGGATTTCTTTC
>OY744523.1:8647404-8702404 GCA_963556195.1 Sepiola atlantica
AACCAATAATGTTTGTATAAATAAAAATTTATACTTATAAACAGCTCTACTTGTTATTGAGCACTTTTTATAAACACTTGAGTTTCTACGGATTTACATTTACAGAAACTAATACAATACATGTACGATATATATATATATATATATATATATATATATATATATATATATATATATATATATATATATATATATATATATATATATATACAGGTTACCACATAATAATGATTAGAGTATGATTTTTAAACGATCGACATAGCAACTGGGAAAACTATAATATGAAATAGTGTTATGAGTACAACTTTTAAGTGAAATAATGATATGTAATCTTATGTTAATTGTCAGCAAGATCACACACTTCTTATATGGTGGGAGGAAGAAATCCAGTGCTGACCTCATATGTTCGGATAAACGCAGAAGAAATTCTGAAGCCGAAACTATACTTTAACGTCTATGGATTTGAATGACACGGTCTGTTTTTGTGCTTCGCAGCTGACAGCTCCGCTACTGATCCAGAACTACACCATTATCAGGAGGAACCACTTCGCAGTTTCGGCCCCTATTCCTCGACTGCTTTTCTAATTCTAGTTTCGTATCCGTCTGAAGCCGAATCTATACTATTACTTATATTAAGCATACTATGTTTTAATGCTTTATTGGGAGGTGACGGTGGTTAAGTGGATAACGACACGGACTTACGATCTGGCTGTTCCAACTTCGAATCCAGTCTTTCACTTACGGATGTTGGCAACCGTTGTTGGATGATGACCCTATGGTAATGGACGTATCTGTTGGAAATCGTTGGTTTAACTTGCGCGAATTAACGCGGGTGGACCGGCAGTCGAGTGCAGAATGGGGCCTGTTCTCATAGTCAGAAATCACAGACGTGACAGGGTCGCCGTGTGACGAGACCCCGGATCAAGGGTCGGTGTGCACCGGCGAGAGGCTCTGTGACGACACGGGCCCTTGCGTGGGAAACAGAGGGATCCGTGACGTCACTCGTTCTTCGTGAGAAGCGAGTTTCGTCAGTTTGGGTTTTGGAGGCAAACCGATGAGACGTGATTGTTAAAATGTAATTTACAACAGATAAGGGAAATATTTCGCTAAGAAAATACAAGCGAGAGATATCCTTCCCCCTCTCTATGAATGGTTAAGAAAATAATTGTTAACTAACTACGATAAAGTAGTGATTACTCTCTCTCTCTCTCTCTCTCTCTCTCTCTCTCTCTCTCTCTCTCTCTCTCTCTCTCTCTCTCTCGACGTAGTGAATGGCCCACGCCGATAAATAACAGTGGTTCACGGCAGGAAGGAAAGAAGAAAGAATTCATCCACTAGACGAGACGACCCTATACACGGCGAGGGAGAACACTAAGGGTATGCAAACAATATATGAACTATGTGATTTATGATGTTTTAAAAATGACGAGTATTAAATGTGAACTGCCACGGCCCTTCCAGGGACGAGTATACGAGATGACCGGGTGCGGGTGTACAAAACGCGCACTGCCGCGGTCTAGGGTGAGTAGCCTATGCAACAACCATCACGTGGTTCTTCCTGTAAGTACCCGATGTCTTTCTAGAAAGAATTCTAACTAGAAAGATATCAGGGAAACCAGTGCCAACACTACAATCATCTGATTCACACGGAATGAATGAATGAATGCTTTATTCAGGGGGAAGTGTAGTATATGTTCTATTGTCATCATACCATTCTCCTAGGCATTACTTCTTTCTTTTTTAGATGGTGGGTAGTGTAGTATATGTTTTGTTGTCATGCGACCATCGTTACAAGAATTACCATCTTCTTGAGCGTAGTGTAGTATATGTTCGTTCGACACTATACCATTCTACCAGGAATTACCTCCTTCGTTTGGAGCAGTGTAATATATGTTTGTTCATCATGGTACTATTCTTCCAGGCATTACCACCTTATTTTTTTGGGGGGGGGGGGTAGTGTAGTATCTGTTCTGTGATCATGATATCATCATCCCAGGGATTACCTTTTTTGTACTGATGGGTCACCACTTATCAAGGCCCGAAAGCAACCCAAGGATAAGGGTCAAAGTTCGACGATGATCGTCGCCATGAAAGCACCGTAAACAGTGGATGGAAATGGGAGAAAATTACAAAGAGGAATTTATACTCCAAGAGGACGGATCAACAAGTACTTGGTAACATTAGACTTGAAGACGACCATGCTGTAGTCGGTTTGGAAGCAAACTCGTGGTATCTTGTTCGATAGATGAGATGTTCAAGGAAAGAAACTTTGTTCATGGAAGTTCCGTTTAGTATTTTTGGGGGGTTGGGTAAAGAGAGAGAGCGAGAGAAAGCAATATTCTTAGTTGCGCTTGTTGCTTCACGAGTTCTGGCTGTGAATGTTTCACGTGGGATTACCAGCGATTGCAGCTTAGCTGAGTACCTTAACGACAGGCTAGCAACGTCTCTTCTATTTAAAAGTGGCTGTAGGGACGAGTAGAGATTATCCTCCATATTGCAGAGTCGATTTTGTACTGGGTCAAGACAATAAAGATGCTCCGAGCGACATTTCACTTTGATATTACAGAGTACTCCATGTCAGGACGTATATGACTCTTATGAATTGCATCAGGAGTGAAATATCTTCTAGAGTGGTAGAATGATACATCAGGAGTGAAATATCTTCTAGAGCGGTAGAATGATACATCAGGAGTGAAATATCTTCTAGAGCGGTAGAATGATACATCAGGAGTGAAATATCTTCTAGAGCGGTAGAATGATACATCAGGAGTGAAATATCTTCTAGAGCGGTAGAATGATACATCAGGAGTGAAATATCTTCTAGAGCGGTAGAATGATACATCAGGAGTGAAATATCTTCTAGAGCGGTAGAATGATACATCAGGAGTGAAATATCTTCTAGAGCGGTAGAATGATACATCAGGAGTGAAATATCTTCTAGAGCGGTAGAATGATACATCAGGGGTGAAATATCTTCTAAAGCGGTAGAATGATACATCAGGAGTGAAATATCTTCTAGAGCGGTAGAATGATACATCAGGAGTGAAATATCTTCTAGAGCGGTAGAATGATACATCAGGAGTGAAATATCTTCTAGAGCGGTAGAATGATACATCAGGAGTGAAATATCTTCTAAAGCGGTAGAATGATACATCAGGAGTGAAATATCTTCTAGAGCGGTAGAATGATACATCAGGAGTGAAATATCTTCTAGAGCGGTAGAATGATACATCAGAAGTGAAATATCTTCTAGAGCGGTAGAATGATACATCAGGAGTGAAATATCTTCTAGAGCGGTAGAATGATACATCAGGAGTTAAATATCTTCTAGAGCGGTAGAATGATACATCAGGAGTGAAATATCTTCTAGAGGGGTAGAATGATACATCAGGAGTGAAATATCTTCTAGAGCGGTAGAATGATACATCAGGAGTGAAATATCTTCTAGAGCGGTAGAATGATACATCAGGAGTGAAATATCTTCTAGAGCGGTAGAATGATACATCAGGAGTGAAATATCTTCTAGAGCGGTAGAATGATACATCAGGAGTGAAATATCTTCTAGAGCGGTAGAATGATACATCAGGAGTGAAATATCTTCTAGAGCGGTAGAATGATACATCAGGAGTGAAATATCTTCTAGAGCGGTAGAATGATACATCAGAAGTGAAATATCTTCTAGAGCGGTAGAATGATACATCAGGAGTGAAATATCTTCTAGAGCGGTAGAATGATACATCAGGAGTTAAATATCTTCTAGAGCGGTAGAATGATACACCAGAAGTGAAATATCTTCTAGAGCGGTAGATTGATACATCAGGAGTGAAATATCTTCTAGAGCGGTAGAATGATCCAACCATTTTTCCATCGAACTTAGCAATAGATTTGATGTAAGTCTTCCATTTTAAGTCTGGGCTCAGAGTCAGCCCTAGAAGCTTATTAAAGAGGGGCTATTTATTTCTACTGGGCGTTGGTTGTGAAAAGAGGGGAAATCGGTTTTAAAGGCGTTAAACGTGACTCATATTTTTTTCTAGTATTACTAAAAATATATCAAATGAAAACCTTTTCTGTCGACGCGTTTTGTTCGTTTCAGAGTTTTGTCAAAAGTAAGATCTGTTTAATCTTTCAAATATAGTCATTTATAGAGCTTATCTTGTCGTGTATGTATAAATGAATGAATACATAATAAATGGTCGTTTGATTTTCAGCACAAAACAGCGACGTCGAACGGAAGGCATAAAATCGTTGCAACGTTTTGAATGTGACAGAAATGAATTAAATTTATTCATTCAAATGTCTGCGTCTATGCTAATCGGTGGGCGATTATCTGATGACTTAGATGCTCAAATGTATCCATCATCCGAGGAGATCTCCAGTCTTCTACAATACAAGTATAAGATGTCTATACATGAATTCATATATATATATATATATATACATATATATATATATATATATATATATATATATATATATATACATACATATATATATATATATATATATATATATATATATATATATATATATATAAATTCCCGAAACAGTTTTTCATGGTAAACAACTGATGATCCCTTAAAATAGTGTTAGAAATAAACTAATATAATAACTGTAAAAAACTAAATTGACTTACATGAGTGATTTTCTACTGGAAGACTTGGGACTATAAGTTTGTTTTTTTTATATATATAGTTTTAATGGTTGAGAAACTTCCGAGACTATATATATATATATATATATATATATATATATATATATATATATATACACCAGAACTCAAATATATCTATGTTGCGTGTTACATTATAGGGGCCCTGCTCAAGTGGGATACAATCAACTAGTGTGGAAATGTGCGCTCGGTAAAATCAGTTCATTTTACTTTGATATTAGAGCCTATGGTGAACCCAGAGTTGTAACCAGGTTTGAACTCTGGATTAGATTCAAAATGGACGGTCACGAAAAGATCAGACACAAAAGTTGAGTGACGAACTGGAAGGAATGACGTCACGCAGTTGGCGAAAATAAAGCAACGGGTTCTTAGTCAGTCAGATGGAACGAGAGCATGCTACCCCCGTGGATTTAATAAAGGTTTCCGTACGAACTAGACGGTCGCAATTAAGATGTAAGCTTTAAAGAAAGTAATAGCGTGTTCGGCGCAAAGAAGGAGCCCAAGATGTATTGTCTATCTCTTGTAATATCCCTCTTCCATCCGAAGGAGCCCAAGATGTATTATCTTAGAGACGGGTTACTCGGTGAGAGGGAAAGACAGACACATAGATAGACGGATGGTGCGTCTCGCTACACCTAGTTACATTGTGTTAGACCGCCTCCCACTGGGGACAGCCCATGGACATGTTTTCTCTGCTTGAAGTGACGCCAGAAACAGGATATTAAATCTCCGTCCGAAAGTCACGTAGTTTCATCGACTTCTGTTCACCTTTGACATTTAAGCGTCAATCAAACGTGTCCATTCAAACAGGCCCTCGTTATTTAATATCTATACTGGATCCCAATATATGCTAGAATACATATATATTTTATACTGGAATATAAAAAAACTATATATATAGTACTGACGAAAGACACAAATACATCAATTGAATCCTAATTTGCATAACTATTTTTAAACAGTCTATAATAATGATGCACGGTGACACTCATTGGTGGCAGCGACCTAGACACGTATTTTTACTTGAAATATCGCCAGCCAAGAGACAGCAAAGCAGGTGGTTTCGTCACTTCTGCCTGAAGTCACTCCTGAACTTTAAATTGTCACTGAAACTTTTCCATTCAGACACGGCCCTCGTTATATCATATATATGCTGGGATCTGAATACATCCGGTTAAATCTCCTTTCACCGGATACCTTATTAACGGACATTCACCAACTGGACAGACCCCATATTTTTTACACGCACACTCTTACACTCCATTACTATTTACTTTTTCAAATATTTTTTCAAATTTTGAATTTTGGCTTTTCCACTGCCAACTTATCCATCTATGTAATTCTGATGATAAGATTTTAATCTTTGAAAAGCCTTGGCATAAGGAAAAAAATAAACATGTTTATACAGTGAACATCTTGAATTCAAGAATCGAAGTTGAAATAGATTTGTCATTCGTACATATTCATCCTCTTCTTTCATTTATCTTTATAATTGCTCTATCTCGTATATTGAGCTTAAACCATTTCACTATAGGTTCTATCTACTAAAAGTATACGTTTAGTTCATATTTTTTATATATATATATATATATATATATATATATATATATATATATATATATATATATGTATATTGTGATTAATGTTCAGTAAATATTCATTATCGTCTTGACTTTTCGAAGGGGTGCAGCTCTGATTATTATTTTTTTAAAAGCGAAACACAACCAAAACAAACAAAATTATCTTTATTAAACACGCGTTTGTTTCAACCGTATTAATTGTGAAAAATGTTTAGTAAATATTCATTATCTTCTTAACTTTTCGAAGGGGTAGAATCTTTATTACTTATTATATATATATATATATATATATATATATATATATATATATATATATATATATATATATATATATATATATATATACATATTATTGACGGGGATGTAGAAATACCTGGTATAATACCCGGGTGCGATGCTACCCTACTCGGCGAGATGCACTCGTAGATGTTGTTAGATCATCCATCTAATATAAAATCTGCGCTCTACATTGTCTCTCAGTTTTCTTGCTTCGGCTTGTCATTGAAACAAGACTTTGTAGAAGGAGATCATAGATCATAGCCATCTACATGTACAGATATCTTTATAAGATACATGGCGATAAAGATCAATAAAAATAAACCGGGCCTTCTGAACAATATGCGCGACCACAATCGTACATTGTAATATTTGTAGGGATGACCGTCTTCTATAAAATAGTGGCAATCATATATACATATATATATATATATATATATATATATATATATATATATATATATATATATATATATATATATATATATATACTACTTATCTTGGGAGTAAGATAAATTGGAGCGGCTCCCTTGATGACGAAATCTTTAACCGAATTGCGAAAGCAACCACTGCCTTTGGAAAACTGCGTCATCGGTTATGGAAGGACAGGGGGATAAGTTTGAGAACAAAAGTACTTGTGTATAGGGCAGTTGTGCTAACATCACTGCTTTATGGATCGGAATCATGGACAGTCTATTGCAGCCACATTCAGGAGCTTGATGTCTTTCACAAAAATTGCCTTAGAACGATTTGTGGTGTCACCCTAAGAAATCGGATTTACATGCTGCGGTATTGGCGGAATTGAAAGCTTTTTGATGCAATCACAACTGCGTTGGGCAGGACATGTCTTACGTATGGAAGATGATAGAATACCAAAGCAACTGATGTACGGCGAGCTCAACAGTGGAAGGCGAAATGTGGGTCGACCGCTGCTTCGCTTTAAGGACAAGTTGAAGATGAATTTGACATCTATCAATATTGCTTATCGTGATTTTGAACAGCTTGCTTCTTGACGGAAGGAATGGCGATCTGACTGCCAGAAGGGGCATCAGGCAGTTCTCTGTAACTGCCATTGATCAACAGCGCGAAAGACGCGAAAGAACAAAAACATCTACAAGTATCCCAGCCGATTTTTCTCAAGATCTTCCTTCTTGCAATCATTGTGGGCTGGTTTGCCAATCTCTCGCAGGACTCAATGCCATTTACGATTGAGTAAATGTAAGCATGCTACATCCATCGTAGACTAAACAAATTTTGAGTTGTCAAGACCTCATACGTCGAAATCGACGGGAGAGTCCATGATATATATCCATATATATATATATACATATACACATATATATACATATATAAATATACACACATATATATATATATACATATATATACATATACATATATATACATATGTATATATATATATACATATACATATATATATACATATATATATACATATACATATACATATATATATATACATATACATATATATATATATATATATACATATATATATATATATATACATATACATATATATATATATACATATATATATATACATATACATATATATATACATATATATATACATATATATATATACATATATATATATATACATATATATATACATATATATATATATATACATATATATATATATACATATATATATATACATATATATATATATATATATACATATATATATATATATACATATATATATATATATATATACATATATATATATATATATATATATATACATATATATATATATATATATATATATATATATATATATATATATATATATATATATACGAGGCCTGTCTAAAAGTTAGGTTTGGGATCCTACTCCCCTTCAAAGTAGGCCCCTAGGAAACACCTCTGGAATCTTCTTTTGGAATTGTGTTCATCTCCGCCGTCGCGTTCCGCATTATCTCTTGGTTCGAACCTTCTCAACAGCTGCACTCCGAGCAGTTTGAGGCCCGCCAGAACGCTGGTCACTCTGCGCTTATGTGCGGCCATTTTTGAAACTGTTGAACCACTCCTTCATTAGTGTTACACCCATCGAATCTTCTCCAAACACCTGCTGGATCTAACACGACGGCGGAGATAGACACCATTCCAAAAGAAGACTTCCAGAGGTGTTTCCGGCAGTGGATGGATCGGTGGGCTAAGTGTGTTCAAGCTAAGTGTGTTCGAGCAATGAAGGGGATTGGGGTCCCAACCCCGTCACTTATTTGAAATATTTTTTCTGGACTAAGGTCGGATACTTTTTCGACATGCTTAGTATATATATATATATATATATATATATATATATATATATATATAGAGAGAGAGAGAGAGAGAGAGAGAGAGAGAGAGAGAGACATATATATATATATATATATATATATATATATATATATATATATATATATATATATATATATATATATAGTAAGCAATGAAAATATATATGGCAATCAAGCTACACAAAGGCTCCCGTGTTTCATCCCCGGGGGGGGAATCGTCAGGCTAAATGCATTTAGACTGACGATTCTCCCGTGGATGAAACACGGGAGCCTCTGTGTAGCTTGATTGCCATATATATTTTTAATTGCTTACTACCTAGCGCTACTTACGTATCGAGCACTGTTGAAGTAAATACTGAAAACTGACACATAAACAATTATATCGCCTTATAATATTTTATGTGGATACATGAAGTACTAATATATATATATATATATATATATATATATATATATATATATATATATATATATATATATATATATATATATATATATATATATATGGGAAAGATCGCTGACAGAAATAATACACTCCAATAAAACACTTTGCATAAGCTACATTAAGATCACAAGCAGAAAATATAGCTTACATATTAGCCGACAATCTCTCGTATAATTCCGTTTTAAAACATCAAACTGAATAATTTCGAAAACTACCAAACCAAAATTGAAGAAAACATAAAACTCAATTCCAAGGCTAAAAATATACAATGCTTAAATCTCCCTTTACATGAGGCGAACGAAACGCTTACCACGACACACAATATGTTCGCTGTGACGATGTTCTAGCCGGAAGCTTTTGTGTCACACCGCTCCATCATATTCCACATGATGTTTGACGTTTTGTTAGTATTTGATTTTTATATATGATTTTTATATTTGATTTTTATATATGATTTTTATATTTGATTTTTATATATGATTTTTTGTGTGTGCCGTTTTATTTGTGCCTTTTTATATTCTCTTTGGTGGACTTAATGGAAGTCAAATATATCTACACCGGAACTTAAATATATTTGTATTGGCATTCAAATATATCTACACCGGAACTTAAATATATTTGTATTGGAATTTAAATATATCTACACCGGAACTTAAATATATTTGTATTGGCATTCAAATATATCTACACCGGAACTTAAATATATTTGTATTGGCATTCAAATATATCTACACCGGAAATTAAATATATTTGTATTGGCATTCAAATATATCTACACCGGAAATTAAATATATTTGTATGAGCATTCAAATATATCTACACCGGAACTTAAATATATTTGTATTAGCATTCAAATATATCTACACCGGAACTTAAATATATTTGTATGAGCATTCAAATATATCTACACCGGAAATTAAATATATTTGTATTAGCATTCAAATATATCTACACCGGAACTTAAATATATTTGTATGAGCATTCAAATATATCTACACCGGAAATTAAATATATTTGTATTAGCATTCAAATATATCTACACCGGAACTTAAATATATTTGTATTGGGATTCAAATATATCTACACCGGAACTTAAATATATTTGTATTGGAATTTAAATATATCTACACCGGAACTTAAATATATTTGTATTGGCATTCAAATATATCTACACCGGAACTTAAATATATTTGTATTGGCATTCAAATATATCTACACCGGAAATTAAATATATTTGTATTAGCATTCAAATATATCTACACCGGAAATTAAATATATTTGTATTGGCATTCAAATATATCTACACCAGAACTTAAATATATTTGTATTGGGATTCAAATATATCTACACCGGAACTTAAATATATTTGTATTGGAATTTAAATATATCTACACCGGAACTTAAATATATTTGTATTGGCATTCAAATATATCTACACCGGAACTTAAATATATTTGTATTGGCATTCAAATATATCTACACCGGAAATTAAATATATTTGTATTAGCATTCAAATATATCTACACCGGAAATTAAATATATTTGTATTGGCATTCAAATATATCTACACCAGAACTTAAATATATTTGTATTGGAAGTCAAATATATCTACACCGGAACTTAAATATATTTGTATTGGAATTTAAATATATCTACACCAGAACTAAAATATATTTGTATTGGACTTGAAATATACCTACACCGGAACTTAAATATATTTCTATTGGCATTCAAATATATCTACACCGGAACTTAAATATATTTGTATTAGAATTCAAATATATCTACACCGGAACTTAAATATATTTGTATTAGAATTCAAATATATCTACATCGGAACTTAAATATATTTGTATTGGGAATCAAATATATCTACACCGGAACTTAAATATATTTGTATTGGCATTCAAATATATCTACACCGGAACTTAAATATATTTGTATTGGACTTGAAATATACCTACACCGGAACTTAAATATATTTGTATTGGAATTCAAATATATCTACATCGGAACTTAAATATATTTGTATTAGAATTCAAATATATCTACACCGGAACTTAAATATATTTGTATTAGAATTCAAATATATCTACACCAGAACTAAAATATATTTGTATTGGACTTGAAATATACCTACACCGGAACTTAAATATATTTGTATTGGAATTCAAATATATCTACATCGGAACTTAAATATATTTGTATTAGAATTCAAATATATCTACACCGGAACTTAAATATATTTGTATTAGAATTCAAATATATCTACATCGGAACTTAAATATATTTGTATTGGGAATCAAATATATCTACACCGGAACTTAAATATATTTGTATTGGCATTCAAATATATCTACACCGGAACTTAAATATATTTGTAATAGCATTCAAATATATCTACACCGGAACTTAAATATATTTGTTTTGGAATTCAAATATATCTACACCGGAACTAAAATATATTTGTATTAGCATTCAAATATATCTACACCGGAACTTAAATATATTTGTAATAGCATTCAAATATATCTACACCGGAACTTAAATATATTTGTATTAGAATTCAAATATATCTAAACCGAAACATAAATATATTTGTATTGGTATTCAAATATACATACACAGGAACTTACATATATTTGTATTGGAATTCAAATATATCTACACCGGAACTTCAATATATTTGCATTCGAATTGAAATATATCTACACCGGAACTTTAATATATTTGTATTGGGATTCAAATATATCTAAACTTGAACTAAAATACATTTGTATTAGCATTCAAATATATCTACACCGGAACTTAAATATATTGTATTGGAATTCAAATATATCTACACCGGAACTTAAATATATTTGTATTGGCATTCAAATATATCTACACCGGAACTTAAATATATTTGTATTAGCATTCAAATATATCTACACCGGAACTTAAATATATTGTATTGGCATTCAAATATATCTACACCGGAACTTAAATATATTTGTATTAGCATTCAAATATATCTACACCGGAACTTAAATATATTGTATTGGCATTCAAATATATCTACACCGGAACTTAAATATATTTGTATTAGCATTCAAATATATCTACACCGGAACTTAAATATATTTGTATTGGCATTCAAATATATCTACACCGGAACTTAAATATATTTGTATTGGGATTCAAATGTATCTACACCGGAACTTAAATATATTGTATTGGCATTAAAATATATCTACACCGGAACTTTAATATATTTGTATTATTATTCAAATATATCTACACCGGAACTTAAATATATTTGTATTGGAATTCAAATATATCTACACCGGAACTTAAATATATTTGTATTAGCATTCAAATATATCTACACCGGAACTTAAATATATTTGTAATAGCATTCAAATATATCTACACCGGAACTTAAATATATTTGTTTTGGAATTCAAATATATCTACACCGGAACTTAAATATATTTGTATTAGCATTCAAATATATCTACACCGGAACTTAAATATATTGTATTGGCATTCAAATATATCTACACCGGAACTTAAATATATTTGTATTGGCATTAAAATATATCTACACCGGAACTTAAATATATTTGTATTGGGATTCAAATGTATCTACACCGGAACTTAAATATATTGTATTGGCATTAAAATATATCTACACCGGAACTTTAATATATTTGTATTATTATTCAAATATATCTACACCGGAACTTAAATATATTTGTATTGGAATTCAAATATATCTACACCGGAACTTAAATATATTTGTATTAGAATTCAAATATATCTACATCGGAACTTAAATATATTTGTATTGGGAATCAAATATATCTACACCGGAACTTAAATATATTTGTATTGGGATTCAAATATATCTACACCGGAACTTAAATATATTGTATTGGCATTAAAATATATCTACACCGGAACTTTAATATATTTGTATTATTATTCAAATATATCTACACCGGAACTTAAATATATTTGTATTGGAATTCAAATATATCTACACCGGAACTTAAATATATTTGTATTGGCATTCAAATATATCTACACCGGAACTTAAATATATTTGTATTGGGATTCAAATATATCTACACCGGAACTTAAATATATTTGTATTGGGATTCAAATATATCTACACCGGAACTTAAATATATTTGTATTAGCATTCAAATATATCTACACAGAACTTAAATATATTTGTATTGCCATTCAAATATATCTACACCGGAACTTAAATATATTTGTATTGCCATTCAAATATATCTACACCGGAACTTAAATATATTTGTATTAGCATTCAAATGTATCTACACTGGAACTTTAATATATTTGTATTGGAATTCAAATATATCTACACCGGAACTTAAATATATTTGTAGGAGCATTCAAATGTATCTACACCGGAACTTAAATATATTTGTTTTGGAATTCAAATATATCTACACCGGAACTTAAATATATTTGTAGGAGCATTCAAATGTATCTACACCGGAACTTAAATATATTTGTATTGGAATTCAAATATATCTACACCAGAACTTAAATATATTTGTAGGAGCATTCAAATGTATCTACACCGGAACTTAAATATATTTGTTTTGGAATTCAAATATATCTACACCGGAACTTAAATATATTTGTAGGAGCATTCAAATGTATCTACACCGGAACTTAAATATATTTGTATTGGAATTCAAATATATCTACACCGGAACTTAAATATATTTGTAGGAGCATTCAAATGTATCTACACCGGAACTTAAATATATTTGTTTTGGAATTCAAATATATCTACACCGGAACTTAAATATATTTGTATTGGCACTCAAATATATCGACACCGGAACTTAAATATATTTGTATTGGCATTCAAATATATCTACACATGAACTTAAATATATTTGTATTTGCATTCAAATATATCTACACCGGAACTTAAATATATTTGTATTGGAATTCAAATATATATGTACAGTAACAAATTATATCATTATTTAACTCAAATAGGTAAATTAAGGAATCCAAATACACGGAATATATTATTAGTAAAAGAAATATTAAACTTATATATAGTATTATAATTTTCTTAAATATATAATCGTCTAACTATCGTTGTGTAGAAATCTGTCATTATTTCTTCCTACATATCATACCATATATATAAAATCAATAAACATTTTTTGAAAAAATATATTTAAAAATCACTTGTTTTTGGTATACCTCTCAACGCCGACATATTTCCATTTCTTGTATTGGCATACTCCCATATATAGGTATTACACACAATGTTTCAAACAAACTACCTCTCATTACTATATATATATATATATATATATATATATATATATATATATATATATTTATATATATATATATATATATATATTGTGTGTATTTAGGCAGCATATTTTCATTTAGGCAAACATTATTAAATAACACGGAGTGGTTTTGTTTGATGCGACTTTTTTTTGCAATTTTTTGAAATGTCCATCTAATGTTTCTGTCAAATTGATGTAAATATGATCCATGGGTTTCTTGTTCCATTCTTTTTTCTGTTTTGCAAGTTCTTTCGATTTGAAATCTTCTTCAGGCGCCTCCGTGTTATTTAATAATGTTTGCCTATATATATATATATATATATATATATATATATATATATATATATATATATATATATATATATATATATATATATATGACTTACTTACTAAGTAGACCTAGTATAGAATTTAATACAATATGGGAACATATAGTTATAAATAATAGATAAGTAGTGATCTATAGGGATAAGTAGTTAGATCAAAAACAAGAATAGGTTTAAGGCTCCCAAAATTCATACTAGAATTGTCCGCAGTGTATACATAACTAAGTGAAATTCAATTCTAAGTGACAGTCATCTGAAGGTTTAAGGTTCAATCCTCAGTGCGGGCGATACAAAGAATTGCGAATTACTGAAGACTTCTTACCAGTCATGGCAGACGGAACGCGGGCATGCTGCCCCCGTGGATTTAATAAAGGGTTCCGTCGAAATTCCGTCCAGATTTCCGAGTTCGACAGAAAGCTTCCCGAGTTCGACAAAGTACACCTAAAGAAGGTCGGAGGTTACATCGGCCGAAATGTTGTTATAAAATCACTAAAGATGAGAACAGTAGTCCGAATATACCAAATTCTACAAATTATCAAACCTCATCTAAAAAATTCCGAAACATGTAAATATATCTATATTCAGTGAAAAATGCCAGTATACTGAAATCATATGCCCTTAATAGGGTTAAGATGAAAATTCATATATACTAAATGTACAAAAGCAAGGAAATTCCCAAATTTTTACACTTTTATTGTCATTAAGGGTATGACTACATATCAACCAAACCATTTCATTATCACATCACTACAGTATAAATCTCTATGCATGAGTTGCTGAAGTGTGTGAGGTGCGCTGATGAAAAATTCCTACCAGTAAAATACATAGCCCTGTTGTGTTCGAATATTCAAACAGACTGTATTTGGTCAATGATGGCCCTTAATATATGGTATTTTTCTGTGTCACACAGAGGACATCTATCTATGGCTGGAGAGTAGGATCTTCTTCTCTTAATTACCGGCCATTTGATGGTGAAGGGTTTTTTTTTCATCTTTAAGTTGCCATATCCGGGTCGCGATTGCCGTATTTCCCTTGTTTTTGTATCTGAAGGTGTTTCTATGCGCGTACAATCTTTTCTTGAAGCTTCCCTGCGTCATGCCAATGTATTTTTCTACTCTACCGGTTGTCTGGTTTGTGACGGTGGCTTCATATACGAGGGAATCGATTTTGCAATTCCCCTATAGGGGGCAGCTGTTTTTTTCCTGGCATAAGCAGCCTGCATTTACAATTGCTTTGAGCTCCGCAGAGATGGTGTTTGTGTAGGTTGTGTGTGGGGGAAAGTGTTTGTCGAGTAAGTTGAGGTAAAAGTGGTCTACCTTTGTCTTCATATTGGTGGAATAGGGTGGGGAAAACCAGATCACCGACCTCCTTCTATTTATCTTTCCATCATGTCCACCCAAAGTTTCGATGTACTTGCATGACATATTTCCTTAAAATTATCATCCTGAAGAAGTCTTACAATGAAGACGAAACGTTGATGAATATATAAAAAATATCTTGGGTTTTTCCTTTATCATTAACCATTACGTCGGATTACTATCATCCTTCCTTTCTCATATATATATATATATATATATATATATATATATATATATATATATATATATATATACTCTCAACTCTGTACTAAAGACCAGTGTATGTTTATTTATATCCGTTCTGTCACACTAAGAGTAGTGAGTAAAAAACATGCCTCTTGACGATACCATATCGTGGAAGTGAAATAGCAAATATATATATATATATTAGTTGTATTTCAATGATCAATAAATACGTCAGTCTACAATGAACATGTTTTATTTATTTTTTTATTTTTGCAAATGCCTATATTTTTATTGTTTCATAATCGTTTCGCAACGTGTAAACAAAAATACAGTCCGTACTTGTAACAATATTGATTTAATTATTAAAATAAGCATACTAGGCCAAAAAAAGAAAGAAAGACGAAAACAGCAAGAAAAAACTGCAAAATTCACATTGAAGAAGATATTAGAGAAAAATACTCTCTAAACATCAAACTTATTTTCAAGCCGCCATTTTGGGAATCGACAAGACTTGGATTATATATGCTCTGGAACATAGCTTCATTGCAGCATTAATTTGAAACAATTTGAATGATATAATAAGAGTTATATATAACATAAAAAAATTATTTATAAACCCATATATATATATATATATATATATATATATATATATATATATATATATATATATATATATATATATATATATAGCTTCATAAAATAAATTAAATTAAAATAAATAAATAATAAAATAAAATATTTTTTCGTTGTGATGAATCCTTTCTGGATGAAAAATAAAGAAATATCTTGATAAACTCTCCAAATATACGTGTATATATATATATATATATATATATATATATATATATATATATATATATATATACATATATATATACATATATATATATATGTAGTAAGCTATGAAAATATATTTATGGCAATTAAGCTACACAGAGGCTCCCGCGTTTCATCCTCGGAGGAATCTTTAGGCTAACATGCATGGAGTTATTTTTGCCGGGTGTTTATATATACACGGCTAGCTAGTTAACCAATCAGATTCTTTGTTATTCTTTCAGCCAATCGTTGGGCTTCCCACGAACAAAGGTGTGGTCAGTGTTACTTCCTATATCCTGTTCTATTGTTCTGTTTTCTATAGATTGGCCTATATCCTGTTTCTTTGTTGTATCAATATAATGGGTAAATTTATATATATATATGTTATATATATATATATATATACATTATATATATATATATATATATATATATATATATATATATATATATGGTAAGTCAATGGAAATTGATTAGACCTGCAAATGGAAGCAAATCAATATCTTCAGTTGTTCAAAACAAGGAGCAGTTTAGTTAATAAAAACATTTATTTTTCTTCTCTTTCATTCCTTAAACCAGGCTTTTCAAATATTAAAACCTTATCATCAGAGGAGAATTATGATTGTTAAGTTGACAGAAGAGGACTGTCAAAGTTTTAAATTTGAAAAAGTTTTTTTTTAATTTTAAAGTTAAAACAGGTATGAAAGTCACCAATTTTCATATATATATATATATATATATATATATATATATATATATATATATATATATATATATATATATATATATATATGTATATATATATATATATATATATACTCGATACCGGAATTAAAAGAATGTGTATACATCAATTCAACGAATATATTTTCATTCACAGTGTAATGGTTAATCGTAAGTGAATAGTTTACGACAATATAGTATTTCAAACTGTGGGATACAAGCCTACACATTAAACCTGGAAAGAGATTTAAATAATTTATGTATTGTTGATGCTTAGGTATAGCAAAAAGGGTAAGAGGTGTGCTGCGAGTGGGATATATCGACTTAAAATCGTCGAACGATCCGGTAGAGTTTTTAATAGCCAAGTGTGTGCGTATCGATCATTAAACAAACAAACCTTTAGTGGGGGGGGGTCTGTATCAAATCATCAAATCTATTGAAATCATAAAATGAACTTAATTTGGCGAATAAAGATATTGCAATGTGAATTCGTCCAATTAATTAAAATGAGAAGGCTAAGAAAAGCCACTTTACCGGCAAAGGGCCGGGTTGTATTTAAGATACGTCCATTCTATGTTTCGGACACGTGGCACAACGGATAAAGGCGTTGAGTAACAAGTGACAGTGTTCCGGAGGTTACAGGTTCGAACCTCACTACAAAAACTTATAATAAAATCAAAATTAATCAACACTTCTACCAGGTTATGGCTGACAGAATGCGAACAATCTACGATCGTTGAATAAATAAAAGGTTCAGTTCAAAATGTCGTATAGATGCCCGAATTTGACCTGAATATTTCTAAGTTCGAACAGACGCGGAGGTTAAATCGGCCAAAACGTTGTCAAAATAATATCCAAGATGAGAATAGTAGTCCGAATAGTCGAAATAACACATCCATTACATTTGCGCGTTTAGCGATGAAAATAAATGCCATTGCAAACTTAAACGTGACGGACCAACCGACGGCTGCGTCAACGTTGTTTTAGTCGTAAGCGTGACAGGCTTGAATCCGTCTCAAAGGTGCTGTAGTAAACGCCATTTGTATCTTTTTATACGCGCTAATAGTTAACGCTACGTAAGAGGACAAGGATATATTTTACAGTGTCTTCATGCAGCTTTAGACCTGTGTACACGCTTTACTCGTCTCTTAGTGGTAGCATGGGTTGGAACGCTCGGACAAGTTCATTGGATAAAGATACTAGGCATGTTGTAGGACGTTTTGCTCGTGGAACGCGGTGTGACAATGGCGACTGCCTAGTCTACTTTGCAGTCGCTAATCGCCTTGTGGTTACCAACACACGCTTTCAGCATTCTCAACGATATGGCATCACCTGACGCTCCCATGACAGTCGTACAGCTAATCGGATTGATAATATTCTGGTACGTGACGGTCTCCATTATAGGGTTTATCGAGGTGAAGATACAAGTAGTGAATATGGATCAGACACACGTCTGCGCAAGTCTTTATCTTCGATTTCAGAAAAAGCGGACAATCAAACCCCCGAAGCGAATCAATATTGTCAATCTGAATTCCAGTTGAAGCTTTATATTTGGTTCTCTATCCTCCAACTGTGCGAAGATATTTCAATCTTAAGCGTGACGTAATACGATGAGACGGAAGTCGTTAATTTAATCATAAATGACGGAGAACTCGAAACTATAAAAATAAAACAGCGAAACCATTTTGTTAAAATATTATTGAAACGCAATGCTTAGGAATTTATAAAACTCAATTTTATGTTAGAGTTGTTTTATGGCGTCAGTCACCGGACAATGGAAAAGTTACTTAATTAGGATTTGGTGAATAAAGAAATCCCAGAATGTATCTGTAAAATTCCGACCAGAAAATATCCTTAGTTGAAAACAGGGGAAATGCGAAGAATGTTTATTTACGTCAATCGTTAAGTAAGCAAAAGGAAATCAATATAAATAGACAGGGGGCAGAAACAGAAGAGAAGATATCCAGAAAAGTTGTAGCAAGAGCGTACTGGCGTACGCATTTACGTGAAAGCTGGCTGCGAAAACAGCAGTGTAGCGTAGTTCGCACATACGCACACACGTGCGTGCGCATATAAACCTATCCACAATCCTTCTTAGAGATTCGAGTCGTAGTCTAGCTATTAACGCAACAATGCACCTACAACAGAACCTTCGTCATCGCATTACTCACATCGATAAAAAGTACAAAAGTAATAACTGTACGTGTTTTATTTGTATCTTTGTAAACTAGCGAAAGGGAATAACCATGAATAAAAGTAAGATAAGATTTGAACCTAGGATTGCCAACACAACACAAGGGTCTATAAATCAACGAGACCCAGCTAAGTTCAACAAGAAAATGACACAGTAACAAGAAATATCGACAAACTGCCATCCTCCCGAAGATTCAAATCCTAATGGACGTTAATTGATTTTCTTCCACTCTTAACTTTCTCTTCTGGACAAACTCATAACTCTTTACGTAAGTGTTAACAATTATGACAACGACTCTCGTAGAATAACTAAATTCAGATAAAATATCTAAAAAATATTGATTACTTTTTTTAGCGAAGGTCATATATATATATATATATACATTATTATATATATATATATAAATATATATTATTATTATATATATATATATATATATATATATATATATATATATATATATATATATATATATACCCTTATAAACCCGATTGAAATTCTTTGGATTACTACCCTGTGGATGTTTTTACCTGGATTATTACCATTATATATATATATATATATATATATATATATATATATATATATATATATATATATATATATATATATATATAGGGTAAGGTACACGATAAGTCATGAAAATGAAGTGTCGTGATGGACAAAATGTGTGAAAAGATGACAGACGGAAAACAAGTCAAAGTGCAGGAGAAAAACAAAAACAAGAAGTTTGGTTCGTGGACTTTGACTTGTTTTCCGTCTGTCGTAGTTTCACATATATATATATATATATATATATATATATATATATATATATATATATATATATATATATATATATATAACAATTGCACAATATATATATATATATATATATATATATATATATATATATATATATATATATATATATATATATATAATATAAAAATGTCCCCACCTTAAAAAGCATCGTAAAAATAAAATACAATTTTGTTTAGGAAATCGATAAGGATGTCAAGATGTACGTATTATTTTTTTTTTATACAATAAATCAAATATTTCGATCAAAACCGAACTTTTTTAATGAAACTGAAAATTCGACATTGTTATTTATTGTTCTTCTTTCTGAACGCCGACACGTTGGAAATTGAGATGTTTTTCCTTTTAATAGGACAATAAATGCATGGCATGATTACGATGATGGTGAAAATTTACAATTATCTCTGACAGAATTATGAAAAAGGTTGAAACGATAATATGAAATAAATTGCAATCCCATACATTTTTATTGAAATTGGCGAGGATCCTCCAACAAATAAATCAAAGAATTCTAGACGGAATGGGTAGCCGAATTAGCAGGAACAACTTATGAAATTGATCAAAGAAATGAGCTATCAATGAGTGGACAAGTTAAAGATGTCTTTGGAGAGGGGTTTTATGATACGGAAGGAAGGTGAGCTTTACTTAGGGACGAAGCGGAGACCCGAGACGGGACGTACCATTTAACACAAGAAGAAAATAGTTATAGGCAAGAGTTCATCTAAAGCCCATCTAGCAGAGAGGAATTTCGAATCAATGGATTTTTGTCATGCTCGTAGACAGGGTATATATAGAGCATTTTCTGGAGAAGACGGGAATAAAAACAAAGCGCGAGACAACAGGATTTCGATATTACGGTAAAATGTTAGAAGGGTGGAAAGAGGAGACAATGCATTTGAAAAGATCCAGTAAAACGGTCCAGGTCCGTTCGCATAAAGCCGAGCCACTGGCGAACTATGTGCCATCATGACGGAAAAAATGTGCTCCTAAACTTCATAACAATTAAGTTAAGAGATAAAAATATAGAGCATTAGTTTGTACTGGAGTTGAATATCTTATAGCGATGCATTAGTTTGTACTGGAGTTGAATATCTTATAGCGATGCATTAGTTTGTACTGGAGTTGAATATCTTATAGCGATGCATTAGTTTGTACTAGAGTTGAATATCTTATAGTGATGCATTAGTTTGTACTGGAGTTGAATATCTTATAGCGATGCATTAGTTTGTACTGGAGTTGAATATCTTATAGCGATGCATTAGTTTTTACTGGAGTTGAATATCTTATAGCGATGCATTAATTTTTACTGGAGTTGAATATCTTATAGCGATGCATTAGTTTGTACTAGAGTTGAATATCTTATAGCGATGCATTAGTCTGTACTGGAGTTGAATATCTTATAGCGATGCATTAGTTTGTACTGGGGTTGAATATCTTATAGCGATGCATTAGTTTGTACTGGAGTTGAATATCTTATAGCGATGCATTAGTTTGTACTAGAGTTGAATATCTTATAGCGATGCATTAGTTTGTACTGGAGTTGAATATCTTATAGCGATGTATTAGTTTGTACTAGAGTTGAATATCTTATAGCGATGCATTAGTTTGTACTGGAGTTGAATATCTTATAGCGATGCATTAGTTTGTACTGGAGTTGAATATCTTATAGCGATGCATTAGTTTGTACTGGAGTTGAATATCTTATAGCGATGCATTAGTTTGTACTGGAGTTGAATATCTTATAGCGATGTATTAGTTTGTACTGGAGTTGAATATCTTATAGCGATGCATTAGTTTGTACTGGAGTTGAATATCTTATAGCGATGCATTAGTTTTTACTGGAGTTGAATATCTTATAGCGATGCATTAGTTTGTACTGGAGTTGAATATCTTATAGCGATGCATTAGTTTGTACTGGAGTTGAATATCTTATAGCGATGCATTAGTTTGTACTGGAGTTGAATATCTTATAGCGATGCATTAGTTTGTACTGGAGTTGAATATCTTATAGCGATGTATTAGTTTGTACTGGAGTTGAATATCTTATAGCGATGCATTAGTTTGTACTGGAGTTGAATATCTTATAGCGATGCATTAGTTTTTACTGGAGTTGAATATCTTATAGCGATGCATTAGTTTGTACTGGAGTTGAATATCTTATAGCGATGTATTAGTTTGTACTAGAGTTGAATATCTTATAGCGATGCATTAGTTTGTACTGGAGTTGAATATCTTATAGCGATGCATTAGTTTGTACTGGAGTTGAATATCTTATAGCGATGCATTAGTTTGTACTGGAGTTGAATATCTTATAGCGATGCATTAGTTTGTACTGGAGTTGAATATCTTATAGCGATGTATTAGTTTGTACTGGAGTTGAATATCTTATAGCGATGCATTAGTTTGTACTGGAGTTGAATATCTTATAGCGATGCATTAGTTTTTACTGGAGTTGAATATCTTATAGCGATGCATTAGTTTGTACTGGAGTTGAATATCTTATAGCGATGCATTAGTTTGTACTGGAGTTGAATATCTTATAGCGATGCATTAGTTTGTACTGGAGTTGAATATCTTATAGCGATGCATTAGTTTGTACTGGGATTTAATATCTTATAGCGATGCATTAGTTCGTACTGGAGTTGAATATCTTATAGCGATGCTTTAATTTGTACTGGAGTTGAATATCTTATATATCTGACATTCTATGAGCGATGTTTCTGAAAAAGGGGAAATAATTGCTGTTTTCTAGGTCGGAATCTATTCATCTTACACTTATCATTTGCTAGTTTTGGACCTTGAAGTAGTATTTGTTTTATGTTAGCTCCTTACATCAAGTGGCTTCATGCCTTGTCTGGGGCAATTTCTATTAAATAAAAAATCTAACGAAACTTCCATGAGCAAAGTTTTTTTTCTAGAACTACCCGTCTGTGGAACACAATACCTCGGGGCTGCTTCCTAGTTGACTATAACATTGTCGTCTTCAAGTTCAATGTAAACAAATTCTTGTTGAGCCGTCCTCCTGAATAATCAAATTCTTACAAACTTCAACCATGACTACCAATCATCACGATGTTGTCTCACCGGCCACCGGACACTTCTGAACCCTTATCCTCGAGTGACCTTTGTGCCTTGATAATCCTTAGTAAATAAAAAATAGGACTACCCAATGTGGCCAGGGTATCATTTATATAAAATAAAATTAATACCAATAATGAATAAAACTTATTTAGCCCCCCCCCCCCCACCAAACAAAATCAATTTTTATCCGTTCAATAATGATCAAATTAAGGATAAATTCGTTTAAATTTTATTTTAATTTAAAAAAAAAAATTTTTAACCTAGTTCCAACCAAACTAGGCAAGTAAAATAAAACTATTTTAAATAAGCGTAATAATACAAAGAAGAATTCTATTTGAATCTTAAACGTGAGAGACCATAGAATGTACTGTGAAATAATGATAGGATATCGTGACGCTTGCCTAATAAGAGACACTGACCTCTGCTTGACCTAAGGTCAGAATTGAAAAAAAATAAAAATAAAATAAAAACAATATATCAGATGTCCGTCAGACGGAAGAAACCGCTGTGTAAATACAATACGATACAATCGTAACGCAATGAACATGGGTGAGATTGCGTGGGCGACATGGATGAAGAAGGGGGTGGAAAAGGATATGAAGTGGCAGGAGTCATTTTGAGGCAGACTCTCTCCTTATGTCAAGCCTTTGTTTCAGCAACACGTAATCCTGAGACCAGAGACAAAAGCCCTCTCTCACACACACACGCGTGCGCATTTTTTTTCTCTCTCTCTCTCTCTCTCTCCCTCTCTCCCTCTCTCCCTCTCTCTCTCTCTCTCTCTCTCCCTCTCTCTCTCTCTCGCTCTTATATCCATTATTATACTAAGGCTGAGTTAATCAACGTTTAAATCACGCAAAATATATCTTACAATATTCCTTGGTTTAAAGGATTGAGTAATGGTTGCAAAAAATCCATTTTAATCGTTCTAATAAGCCGTAATTTGCAATTTACCCACCAAGTCATCATATATTTCTAAGTTGTTAGCTATTTCTTCCATTCTCTATCACTGTATAATATTTGGCTCCCTGTTCTTATTTTAGATAGTCGTTCTGTCTGTCTGTCTGTCTGTCTGTCTGCCTGTCTCTCTCTCTCTCTCTCTCTCTCTCTCTCTCTCTCTTTCTCTCTGTTTTTTAACACTCAAAGGTAATAAAACAAAAGTTTGGAAGAGTCCATTATAAACAATAGGGAATATCGCCACTGGTGTTCATACTATTTAACCCATAGTTGCAGAGAAAAAGAGAGATAAAGAGAATGAGACAGAGCAAAAGGAGAGGTGTTATACAGCAAACAGAAATATTAATTTTGGATTTTGTCGTTTTATATATTTTTTAATTTAACTGGCTTTGAGAACTCACTTTTTCCTCATTCAAATAATTTAACCCGCACACTCAGAGTTACTAAACGTATCATATTTTTTCTAGTATATATTTATATAGAAAGATACAGACGGACAGACTGACATATACATATATATATATATATATATATATATATATATATATATATATATATATATATGGGAAAATGAAAAAGGAAAACCAAAAAATGGATGCTTTTTATGTGTACATCAACGTTTCGTCTTTATTTATAAGACTTCATCAGGATGATAAAATAGAGAAAAAATGTCATGCAAGTGCAGATACATGTAGGGTAGACATATTGGGAGGAAAAATAGAATGAAATAGTGGCCACTGCTGGGTGGACGTCCGTATTTGTTGGAGAAATAGAAATGAATGTTGAAAAGAGTGAGTGGGGAAAAAATGGAGGGATGGGGTGAGCAAGGACTACTGTGGCTATCACAACAAATCCTCCCTCTCCCCCACTCAACTATTTTCTCCCATACCCCTTCTTAAATTCCCTCATTTTCTCAAAACGCTCTCTAAGACCACAACTTTCGCCCATCCACCAAAATCACAGCCCCCCCCCTCCCTCTCTACCCATGCTCCTTTCCCTGCATACACCCCCCATACACAAACATTCCAACTTACTTTTTCCCCTTCAATCTTGAACCGCAGCCATCTGGTCAAACACCTCCCTCCCCCCCTCTTCCTCCACTCTCTCTCTCTGCCATCCACTTTACCCATGCTCATCCCCCACCTCTTTCTCTTACCACCAGCCACAGTAGTCCTTGCTCACCCCATCCCTCCATTTTTTCCCCACTCACTCTTTTCAACATTCATTTCTATTTCTCCAACAAATACGGACGTCCACCCAGCAGTGGCCACTATTTCATTCTATTTTTCCTCCCAATATGTCTACCCTACATGTATCTGCACTTGCATGACATTTTTTCTCTATTTTATCATCCTGATGAAGTCTTATAAATAAAGACGAAACGTTGATGTACACATAAAAAACATCCATTTTTTGGTTTTCCTTTTTCATTTTCCCATCACGTCGGATTACTTTCATCCTTCTCTTCCCATATATATATATATATATATATATATATATATATATATATATATATATATATATATATATATATATTAAGCGGCGTCGAGCCTGGCCAGTACTAAATGGGTGACCATTTGCGAATACCAGGTGCTGTATGTGCTCTCTGCTTATCTCGGCATTGTTTCCAGTCGTCTTGTACTACTACTTGCCATTGGAATCAAGCAATACCGACTCAAGAGAGCGGTTGTTGGGGATTGCGCAACCCTTGCAATTACAAATTCACGCGCGGGCAGCGCCTGGTGGGGCACTCATACGTCGAAATCGACGGGAGAGTCCATCATATATATATATATATATGTATATATATATATATATATATATATATATATATATGTATATATATATATATATATATATATATATATATATATATATGTGTATATATATATATATATATATATATATGTGTATATATATATATATATATATGTGTGTGTGTGTGTGTGTGTGTGTGTGTGTGTGTGTGTGTGTGTGTGTGTTGTAAAAATGCCGTTGACAAGCAAACTACACAGAAACTGTTGTGTTTCTTCCTAAAACAGCTCATCAGGAGATTTAGGGACGAAACGGCAACCTTCCTGTGTAGTTTTGTTTTCATAAATATATGTTTATACTTCACTAACCTCTACTTATGTATTGATAAATTAAACTCTCAATCAAACCATGTCTCTAAAACTCTTTAAAATCAAAATATATTACTGATTCGATGAATCTTACTTAATTGGTGTCATCAATTAACCAAGATTCCCTGACTTTCAATTTTTTCTTAAGAACCCTTAATCCTTAAATTTTAGACATTTACTAGAATCAAAATACTGTAATAGATTTTGATCACAATTGGAATAAGGATTCTAGACTTAAGGTTTAGTATCATCATATCTCGATTTTACTCTTCGCAAGGGGACATACGAGTGATGCAAAACTGCTTTGTTCGGTGAATTAATTATACCGGTAATGGGATATATATATATATATATATATATATATATATATATATATATATATATATATATATATATGAAAAATATTTGTTATTTTTTATTATCTACGGACGTATACGTTTCGTCTCTTTTCAATCGAGACTCTTCAGCGTAGAAGTATGACTATTCACTACCGGTCACACGATTCGAAACCCTGGATTATAAGTATTTTTCAACTCAAATCCAACGTCTTAAACCTCGCGGCCAATATTTGAACAGCTGATAAACTATGGTAGTTTAAACACATTTTTAAAGCGGCAATGACAGCACACACACATATATATATATATATATATATATATATATATATATATATATATATATATATATATATATATATATATATATAATATATTTATTTTTTAATAATAATTAAGCTCCTATAAAGTTGAGCCCTTTCGAGAGATAATAAATTGATGATTCATAAATTAGCCAGGTTGCATGGGTCTATATCAGCAGAGATAAAACTCTTTTTAGAACCACAGTACTTGTGTTTACATCGATAGAATACAAGGCGTATTTCTCTCGCATTTCAAAGCGTGATCGTCACATTTGGCCGAATAGTTACGAGACCAGGGTTTATAATATTTCGATCCGTGGTTCAAATTGTTCGACCGGTGATACAGTTATGTAATTCCATACGTAAAATAAAGACGCAAAACATATATGTCTATGGATATAGAAATTATTGATTTATTAATTAAAATTATATATATGCATATATAAATATTATTAATACATGAGAGCATAAACGCGAAACCACATCGTCTATAATTGAATATTTATTTATGATGAATATTATATATATATATATATATATATATATATATATATATATATATATATATGCAAAGATTGTTAACAAATAACAGAATTTGTTTGTTTAATTATACTTTCTTTTCTTTTTTTGTATTAAAATCAAAATAATTAATGAATGTTCCATAGGTTACACATGTTTCACGAACGTTTTCGATTCTTCGTTGAATCATCCTCATATGTCAAAAGCAAATAAACAAAAAAGCTGGAGAAAGAAAATAATTTTTAAAAGACGGCGGAGAAACGCGCAGGAAACGTTTTCTACATTGTTCCAAAAAGACGTTGGCGATTTTAAATTCAGCAGCGCTGGATGTCATCACAGAAAAAAACCGCATTACTTTAAGCATTTTAAAATGTAATCACTAGTTTCATATGTGATGTTTTTAATTTTAGGTTGTGGCGCCAACGACTTCCTGGAACAATGTGGAAAACGTTCTCTGCGCATTTTGTCACCGTCTTTTTAAAATTCTTTTCCGTCTCAGCTTTTTTGTTCATTTGCTTTTGACAGCTGAGGCTGATTCGACGAATGAATCGAAAACGTTCGTGAAACCCGTGAAACCAATGGAACATTTTTTTTATTAATTTTAATACAAAAAAAGACCATCATAAAAATTGAAAAAATAAAAAAGGTATAAACAGACGAATTCTGTTATTTTTAACAATGGTTGCATAAATGAGAAAATGCTGCCTAAATACACAAACAATATATATACATATATTTATATATATATATATATATATATATATATATATATATATATATATATATATGTGTGTGTGTGTGTGTGTGTATATATATATATATATTTATATATATGTTTATGTATATATATATATATATATATATATATATATATATATATATATATATATACATATATATATGCAGAAAACGTTCGCGAAACTATGGCGATTTTTCATACAACATAGACGACAATACCAAATCGGTCGTGCGAGGAATCAAAAAAACGAATCAAAAATAAATAAACGGAAGCTGGCGCTATTGTTTAACCAAACATGCATATATATGCATATATATATATATATATATATATATATATATATATATATATATATATATATATATATATATATATATTATATATATATATATATATGCATACATATATATGCATATACATATGCATATATGTATATACATATATATATATGCATATATATGTATATATGCATATATATATGCATATATATATGCATATATATATATGCATATATATATTTTTATGTATATATATATATTCATATATATATATATATATATATTTATGCATATGTGTGTGTGAAAGGGAAATAAAGAGAGAAAGGAAATATGTCTATAAAATTAGCTTATTTTCCATTTACTTATGCAGAAAAGGCTGTTTCTACAACATATCTTCTTTTTTCAGTTTAGATGTGTCTGTGGCTGCGAATTTTCCCAGCATCCGGCGTAAATTGACACAACAATGAAAATATGTGAAAAACTCGGTCACGGTTTCCATATTAAATGCTTTCCAAGAGATGAAGATGAAGAAACTGCAAATAAATATTAATGGACTGCAACGCCATTAATCCGTTGGCAAACCAGCGAAATGTGTATCGCGTCACGTGAGGTAAACGAGTGTTTGTTCAGCACACTAGATATTCAATATAGAAGCTTATAGAGTTTAATATCGCGCCAGAATGTTGCATTGTCTACTGTGGAAACCTGCGCCGGCGACGGTATACTATATAATAACCGACGTGGGCGCGTCTATTGGGTTTTGTATGAACCTCTACCCACATGTGGGTCGTATCGTTGGCCACCATATTGTTGTCAGATTCATCAAAGCTGCAATCTGTATTTCGATGAATTGATGTAACAGATTGAGAATGAGCGGAACCCGTGCACGGGCATTGCCCGGGAAAATTTGAAGAACCCAAGAAATGATCCAGCCTTTGAACCACTATAAGTATTTTACGCGATTTTTTAAAAAATTATATATAAGTATTAATTATAATGTTCTATTTATAATTAATGGCCACATCTGGGGCACTCTTTCCTGCTTTGACAGAATATAAAATCAACTTTGAAATTTAGTAGGGGGATCACTTCTGTTCCTTACAACTCTTTTTTCACAGAAGAAATACAAACCATGAATAAATACTTGAACATATAAAGAACTTGAAGCATAAAAAACTTTTACTAAAATGATCTGATCGTCATTAAATAAACCGAAAAACGGTTGACATGCCGTAAAACAACCAAACCAAACACCATGAATAAATATCTGAACATATAAAGAACTTGAAGCATAAAAACTTTTACAAAAATGACCGAGTTCAGCATTAAATAACCCGAAAATGGTTGATATACCGTAAAACAAAACAACCAAATCTCACAGAAGAGACGTTGCTAGTCACTTTCTACTCAATCATCATTTGTAAGACAGTTACAGTAAGAACTCGTCCTACTGCAACCACGGAAAAACTTTCCTTTCTCCCCGTGCCATACATCAAACAAAATTGATATTAAACGAGATGTTTTGCTTGGAATTCCTATCTGTAGAGCACATTGTCGAAAGACTGCTTCCCTGCATATTCAACATAGTCGTCTTCAACTTAAATATCAACAAATACTTGTCATAAACTGTCCCCATCAGTAATCAAACCCAGTCTATTCTATTTATAATTTCTATTACTCCCATAATATTCTTCATCGTTCAACTCTCATTAACCCTTATCCTCGGTGGATTTTGGCCTTAATAAGTGGAGAGCAATTAGTAAAAAAAATTCATTTTAAAAATGAACCTATAACTACGGAAGAACATCCTTGCAGCAACGTACTTACTTAAAGGCTAGGAATTATTTTTTTTAATTATTTTTGTTAATAATTTTAAATAATGTCTATACACAAACACTTGACGAAAGGTAAGATTTGATATAATGTTGAGTATTCATAAATGACATAGTTTTGTAAGTATTGCTTTTAAGAATACTTTGTACTTTGAAAAGAAGGTATTACCTACGAAATGTTAGAAAACCTTGGAAACCATATAACGTATGATTTATTGATAATCAAACAAGTATGTACATAATTAAAGAAAATTATTACATCACATAAAGTTCATTCTTCATGTCTATGATATTGCTTCGCATCTCAATATTCTTTTCGATTCACTAGGTGCTCATAATCTTACATTGCCTCATCACAGCCTTCCAAACTTCAAATCTATCTATGAACTACGCACAATGCTTTAAACGACCTACAAAACTTTCTTATTGAAATTAAATTCAAATGAAAAATAAAAAGTAATCAGAAATAAAATGTATGTCATAACATACTTAGGCATGTGTTCTTGTCCACCTAATTACCACCAGATGATCGTTTCTATGACAACATACCTGTTCCGTCTGCCCCTCTCAGTGACTATACTTGACCTAATTTCTACGGAAATGGCATTGCTTGAATATTATCCTGTTGTGTGATAGACACGATATTGTGTAATTTTAGTAATGTGTCGTAAATAAAATTAGTATATAATTCTGTACTGATGGTTTTTAAATTAATTTGAATATTATGTACAATTCATTCTCTATATGCAATTAACCAACGCGACAGTAAGTATGCTGAAAACCGAAGCAATCATGTTTGACCAACGAAACAGAAAAATAGTGCATACTGTCTTGTAATATTTAGTTTTGAAAAAGAAATGTTGCGTCCGTTTTTATATGTATATTGTAATGTCTTCGGAGAGGATTTTAGTTTTGCTTATTTCTTTTTTTTTATATATTTTGTTCTTTGTTGTTTTATTAACTGATCAATGATTAGTCGGCGTAGTAATTAATATGACGCTAGCTAACGCACGGTACAATACGAAAAGAATACCCTAATTAGATTTATACCATATTTCCCTTACGGTGTTCTGAGTCGAAGATAGATGACTTATTACTGTGGAGGGAGGATAGTCATTGCTATTCACATACTGAAAATAGTAATTAAAGAGAAAAAATGTTAAATCGTTGAATTCGAATGAAACTATTTTTTTCTGAAAACACGTAGCAATAATTGGACTAAATCGCATACGAAGCAGATGTATTCATGTAACTTGTGATTAGAGGGTATACCGGTCGAAAAATAGGGGAAAGTATCACATTACTTTATAAATAAGATATCGATATATTAATTTTTAAAAATAATAACGGGTGTCTTATATTACTCGGATATTTCACCGTTCTTTTCCAGCTGACAATGCAGAAGGGCGGTCTTTAACGTATCACGTGGTGGTTTAGACCAATTGCGGCTTATTATTATTAAGCCCCGCCCCCTCTCCAGGATCGACAATGAAGGAAACGGGGCACGGTGGCTTGCTCAATATTAATGACGACTATAACGCATGTTATGTAAACAGATAAATGGATATTCGGGTTGCCGTTTATGTTTGAACTAATGAAAGTAATTAAAACGAAGAAAACAAGAAAACTAAACAACCAAAAATGTATTCTGCGTTGTCCACCCACGTGAGATTTGAAGCGTGCACAAAAGCAATGTGTTGCCGCCAACGGCCCCAAAAGACAGAAACATGGTCGATAATTAAAACTGGCGATGTTTTATTGAATCCCCTAGAGATGGGGCGATATTCTGGGACGACATCATCTCAGCAATAATTGGCTCGGACAAACATGTTACATTTGGGTCTAGTAGATTGGCATTTTGTTTTAAACTTTTCCTTCATTCTTATCAGAAGGCGTCGTCATCATGTTTGGATAGCAAACAGGTGTCCTTATCAGCTGCTTATTGTAATGAGCCTTGACATTTGAGTAAAAGGTACGTGGCTAATAAATACAACAGTTGTTTGTGATTGGGTATGAGGTCGTCAACTCCATCTAGACCTAATTTGTTACCATTACCTCAACTAATGCTAACAGTTGAAAAGAACGCCTTTTCGCATGACACCAAATGTAAAAGAGAAGAAAAGAGAAACAAATAAATAGAAGTAAAAAAAAGAAGGAAAAGAGAGAAGAAAAGGAAAAAAGGAAGTAAATGAAGAAACAAAAAAAGGAAAAGAAAAAATTTGCGAAGAAAAATACAAAAGAGAGAAGAAGAAGAAGAAGAAGAAGAAGAAGAAGAAGAAGAAGAAGAAGAAGAAGAAGAAGAAGAAGAAGAAGAAGAATAAGAGAAGAATAAAGATACGAAGAAATGGGAGATGGAAAAAAGAGAAAAAAAAACAAAAAGAGTAAAAAACACAAGGAAGAAGGGAAATTATAAAGGAATAAAATAAACATGAAGGAAAAACTGCAGAAAAGAAATTAAGAAGAATGTCGACAGCTGTAGGTGAAAAGAAAAAACATCAAGAGAAAACATACTTTCAAATAATTCTGCTATCAGAATTACATTTTATCCATTAAGCATTTCAAAAAAATCGGAACTACGTTTTTTAGAAAAGAAAATAGTTTCATTTGAATTCAACGATTTAAAAAATGTATCCAATCAGCCGTTTTCTCTTTAATTACTAATTTCAAAATGTGAATATCCCCCACACGCACCACACAGTAATAAGGACTCTTCCTTCGACTCACACCACCGTAACGAAAATATGGTATAAATCTGATTAGGTAATTTTTCGTATTATACCGTGCGGCATATTAATTACTATGCCGAAAAATCATCGAGCGGTGAACAAAACAACAAATTAGAACATCCGAAAGAGAAACAAAATGAAAAACTGATGAAACATTTTTTTTAATATTTTATTTTTGCACAGTTTTTTTATGCAGATGTCGATAGAGCGATAAATACATTTATTAATTTAATGATCTAAAGCAATTTATATACTTTTTCTTTTAAACTAACAAGTGACCTCTTATCAAGACCGAAATGCAACTCAAGTAAAAGCGTTACTGAGTTTGTCAGTTGGACGAGGAACAACAACCTGAGAGGACTGGTAAAACGATGGGTGAAATGGGCAGGATTATTTAAGAGGACGGCTCGACAAAAATTTGTTAGCATTGGACTTGAAAACGACCATGTTGTAGTCAGCCGGCAATCGGCCCCGTGGTATTGTGTTCAGGGCACAGGTAGTGTTTGGAAATAAACTTTGCTATGAAAATAACGATAGAACAGGGAAAAACTAGCAACGTTCTTTTTTCTATGAGAAAAGGGTTAGGGTTAGGGTTAGGGAAGAGAATATATCAGTGGTTGTAGATAGACGAGTTTTTGCTGTGTATTCTTTACAAGGAAACCATAGATTAGCACCTACTATGAAAATAATGACAGAGCAGAGAGACTAGCAACATCTCTTCTGTGAGAAAGTGGCTATAGGGAAGAGATTTTGAAGTCAGTTTTACACTCTGACAAGACATGAAAGAGTGCTCTAAGTGGTACCTCCCAGATGTGACAGCAGTACTCCATCTTAGGACGTATCTGGCTCTTATACAGGTAGAGTATTGCGTAAGGTGTGAGATACTTTCTGGAATGGTGGAATTATCCAACCATTTTTTTCAGTGACCGTAGCAACATATTTGATGTACGTCAGCTATTTCATGTCTGGAATAAAAGTCAGTCCTAGAAGCTTATCAAAGCAATGGGCTTTATGTAGGAAAGGGGCATTCATTTACCAATGTCGCAACTTAAGTTTAACGGAGACGCTTAATAAATTAATGCAGCAAAGTTGTATCAGAATAACAAGTCAAAGAAAAAATGTTTCCGAAATTTGTTTTTGTTGTTTTTACTAATAAATGACCATTTATCAGGGCTAAAAACCACTCAAGGATAAATTGTCAATTGAATGATGAATATTTTTAATTAGAAAACCAAATTAGATTACTAGTTGGCGCAGTAGTTTATATGACGCTAGCAAACGCACGATGTAATACGAACAAATGACCTTATTAGATTTATACTGTATTTCCATTACAGTGTTATGGGTCGAAGGGCTTATTACTGTAAGTGTAGCCATTCATATTCTTACACTGAAAATAATAATCAAATAGAAAAAGGCTGACCGGATAAAATATAAAATTCACTGAATTCAAAGGAAACTATTTTTTTCTGAAAGCACGTACTATAAATTAGACTTAATTACATACGAAGTAAATTTTTATATGTAGCTTTTGTGTAGGGGAGTGTATCGGTCAAATAAATAGGGAAAGTATCACTTTATTTTATATATAAGGTAGCCATTTATTAATTTAAAAAAAAAACAATCGCAGGCGTTTTGCGCTATTAGCACATCAAAACGTCCGTTATCTTTACCAGCTGACAATCTGAAAAGATAAGCATATTATTCGAAGATATATTATCAGAGAATTGAAAATGATGAATGGAATAAATTAAATTTTATGACTTATGTGAACGATTTACGACATGTATTTATAGACATTGTATTTGAAGATGATCACGTGGTATCCTACAGGGAAGTAATCCTGTAGTAACTTATTCCACGGATGGTAAGTTCTTGAAAATAAACTCTGTTCATAGGAATTTCGTTTGATATTAGGAATACTTTGCAGCTGTTATTATCTTACAAGGAAGAACCAGAGACTGAAGCTCAGTCGAGCGGTTTCCATGGAAATAATGATAGAGAAGAGAAAGACTAGCAGCATCTTTTATGTGAGAAAGGGGTTGTAAAGAACATATAAGATAACCCCCAACAAGATTGTGACTAAAACATCATTGTATCTTTAGTACGTTTAGTGATATTCCACCAATAATAAAAATTATCGACAGAAACAACTGAAAATGAAAAGTGTAGTTTTATTGTTGCTAAATAAATTTGCATAAAACTTTTCTTTGTTGTCATATGTTCCAACCGTTACTTACTCTAAAGTAACGAGGCATTTTTGTACACACTCTCTAACTACTGCACGACAAATTCTCGTCGAACAAAAAGTGATGGAATTTGACACCATGAATTAAAAACGAGAACCCTGTGGTCTTTTTGTCCCCTCTAATCGCTCTTCCTCTCATTACATACTCGACCTATTATATCGTTCTTGGCTGATACTAGCACTTCTCCCATCTACACCACTCCTACCACCGCTATCTTCCATCTATATTAACCTATCCTTCTCCCATTCTTTACTCGCCTCCCTCCTCTACTTTCAGACCTACTCTCTCCCTTTCTCTTAACTGCGCCTTTCATCTACCCTCCACATCTTCTTCAGCGTTTTTCTGTATAAAAAAGCATTCTTAAAGTACCGACGCTCCCCCCCCCCACCCCCCAAAAAAAGTACCTGCGTCTAAAAAATTAAAAACGAGGCTGGATTTGCAAGTGGAGCAAAAAAAAAACATTAACAAAAGTGTAAAGCAAAAAAAATAAAGTAAAAAAAATCAAATAATATATTTAGTCAAATTGTATGAAAGAAATATTTATTTTTTTAACAAAGAAAAAAAATAAACAGATGATAAATTATATTTTTAAGTGTTCTTTTACTGAAAATAATTTTTGATTTGTAATCAGGTAAAAATGGCGTCGTTAGAGTTTAGGGTTAGTGTTTTGGGAGGGTTTTTTTACTGAAAATTATTTTTGGTTTCGTTATGATTAGGGTTTATGGTTAGGTTTGGGAGTTAGGGTTAGGTATTAGAGTTATTTTGTTTTTTTGTTTTTTATTGAACGTTTGTTTCTTTTGTGATCAGTTTTTTTTTTCATGACAAAAGTTACTCACTCCTTCAAGAGACGCAATAGATCGTGAAAATTAATTGCAGTATTTTCGCGTTTCAATCAGTTGCAATCACGTTTCAATCATCTAAAATGTTGACATGTCGTCTGCTTATTCGTTTCAATCAGCTCAAGTGTTGACATGTCTGCTTATTTTCTCGCAATTTGATTGGCTAACCGCTTTGGTACTTTCCGGCGGTTTACGTAAACATCCGGAAAGTACCGACGCCAAGTTGCGTGAGTCCTTATCTAAGAAAGAATAATTTTTAGTTTAATATTTTGTTTAAATCTGTTTAAATTAGCTTTGACTATGAACATATTTTTTTTAAATGTTGTACTAATAGAAATGTTCACAAATATAAGTTTCGGGGCTTATTTATTTTGGATGCTGTTCTGGTCTTTCCTGTTTATGAATCATCATTCTGGAACATTCAAGATATGTTTGTTTATCTTATTATTCTGGACAGATGATGAAATGACTGTAATTCACTGATAAATATATACTTGCTGGAATCTGCATTCTATTGTTTATTTTTACATGTCCTGGAATTGAAAATTAATACATATTTAGCTTACACTTTGAAATTTTGACTAAAAGTTATATACAGGGTGGGCCAAAATAAGGGTCCTATCTTTAAATTTGAATAACTTGAATTTGAATAACTTCCACACAAAATAAAAGTTAAACTCACCAAACTTTATGTGTGTGTAGACTGACCCTTCCGAGATTTTTTGAAATAAACAAAACAAATTTTAGCCGAAAAACACTTCTTAAAACTTACAAAAACTAAAGTATTGTTTTTTACACTGTTTTGAGTTTTTTAAGCAAAAATAATGTTTTCTAAATGAGGGTACGTTCCTTACGGCTAATACGGCTCATGCTTGCTTCGGAAGGGGTCCTTTACTTATTCTAAAAAAATTTTTTTTTTAAATCAATAAATAAAAAAGTTATGAATTTTTTAAAATAGGACCCTTATTTTTGCCCACCCTGTATATATATATATATATATATATATATATATATATATATATATATATATATATATATATATATATATATATATATATAAATACATTGTTGAAAATAACAGAATTCGTTTGTTTAATTATATTTTTTGATTTTAATACAAAAAGGACCATCAGAAAATTTGAAAAAATAAAAAAGGTATAATTAAACAGACGAATTCTGTTATTTGTAACAATGGTTGCATGAATTAAAAAATGCTGCCTAAATACACACACAATATATATATATATATATATATATATATATATATAAGTGTAGTATTAACACAGTATGACTTCGCTAGCTATAAATGCATCGCTCTTTTCATGGAGTTGAACGCTCTTATGACGTCAAGCCGCTGGATAAAGTGTTAAAATTATAACTGTTTATTCGCTATTCAGCGATGGCCCAGCGGTTATACATGTTGGTATTTGAGTTGTAAAATACTCGGAATCCAGGGGTTCGAATCGCATGACCAGTCGTTAATAGTTATATCTCTATGCTGATGAGTCCCGATTATAAAGGACGAAACGTATACGTACATAGATAATAAACAAAACACACACACACATATAATGATATATAATAATATATATATATATATATATATATATTGCACAGTTTTACTTTGGTAATTTTTCTCCGAATGATAAATATCGCTCGCAGATTTATTTAAATGAAGTACTTTAACTTCTCACCTTTGGGGTTTTTACATCGTGTTCTCTGATTTTCTTTCTGAATCATCTAATTGCTTGCCAGAAGCAAAATGTCTGGACTCGATAATTGATCAAAGTAACAACGTTTAAGATGATACACTGAAGTCAGGTTTCGTTTATGAAGTGTATTAAAGTTAGGGTTTTCTCATCAGCTCAATAGAACATCAATACGTCGTACAGAGCTACATTTTAGAAATAAAACGCTTAAAAGAGTCCGCCCATATTTTAAAATGTTATGTTTCTGAATTTTTTAGATGAGTATTAATGAAGGTTGGAGGTTCAATCCTCAGTGTGGGATATACTATGACCTATAAATTACTTATGACTTCTACTCGGTCATAGCTGACGGAACGAGAGCATGCAACCCCCGTGGATTCAATAAAGAATTCCGTTCAAAATACCGTGCAGATTCCCAAGTTCGGCAAGATACACCTGAAGAAGATCGGAGGTTACATCGGCTGAAATGTTGTGAGAATAACACTCAAGATTGAATCTGGAGAAAAAAAGGTAAGTTTTTTTTTCACTATATGCGCTATTTAGACATTTTGTACAAAGGATACTGTATCATACAATAATGATACAAATCAGTGGCTTTGTTGCTGTCAGGTTGAGGTATAGTTCTGTTCAAGTCGGACTGCGATATGGTTCCCAGGAGGTCCATCTAGGAGGTTTTAACTTCTCTCTGAGAAAGGGTTAGTTTATTGCTACTCGCCTGGGTAGCTTCTACCTGGGAATGCAAACGAGACTGCTCATCCATTTTTTGTCGGTCAGAGTGCTCTTATCCTAGTGCGCTAGTTTCTTAAAATCACACTTGACCTTGTGTCTAATCTCTGGGCAAAGAGGTAAATAAATGTAATATATTACATTAGGGCTATCAAAAGTAAGGCGTGGCTGTTGTGTTTCGATGTGAATGTTGGGGACTGTGAATAGGGAATCTATCTCTAAATGTTGACAAACTAAACAACTACGTTTTTTGAAGGTATAGTTGCCTTGTTGTGCGGTGTTGTTTACGTGTTTTGAAATGTGCCGAACATAGTTTATAAATTAAGTGGTCGCCTTCGTACATTAATAATCAATTTTACGCAACCCGTGGAAAGGGAGACTGAGTGCAAATGTAGCGATGTTCGATATAAAAGGTGTGTAAAAATAAGATTAAAAAATGGAAAATTCTACATTAGGTTAGCTTAAGTAAGAAAATGGAATTTTCCATTAAAGGGCAAGTTAGAGGTTAGAGTTACGTGTACAGGAAGGTGCGTCATGGAGGGAAGTACGTGGCAGAGAATCGAGATCGATTCTCTCTTTTGAGTGTTTAGTGTCAAAATGAACGCATACCCGTTATCGACGTTTTCAGCACGCCTACAATGGTTGAAAGGGACGATGCAGTTCATCTAGATGCATTTGCTATAAGATGCTGTAGAAGGTCAACTAAATCCCAGAGCAAATAATAGAGTTATTTGCTGTTTTTTTTTCATTTCTTCCAATATTCCAACCACAAACAGAAAAAAAGAATTAAAGAACAATAGCTCTACGACAGTGTTGAGACACATCACAACCCACTGAGCCAACTAGTTACCTGTTAACAAGAAAACGTATGTTTCTGCTGACAAGTAAATGACGAGCCATCTGGCGAGGATGTAAGAACACGCCACGCGAGTTATACAAAATAAATTGATTTCCATGGGGTGTTGTATTTTGAGCTTATTTTAGATGACCATGCTGTGAACGCTAAACTTCATGCGCAACAACTGCAACAACGAGTATATAATGTCTTGAAAACCCGCTACCCAAGATTGGTCATTCAAAAACGCACACTTCTGCAACATGAAAATGCCCCAGTACACATTGTGAACTTTATCAAACCCATATTTGGGGAACTTGACGAAGTGTTGTCTCACCATACCTTGCGCCATCAGATTAGCACCTTCTTTTAGCAATAGCTCATTTTTTTATGCGGGAAAGTTTGCCATTTTTTAGCCAGAGTCACTGTGGTTAAAAACTGGCGCATAGATTCTAATTCGGTCCCGACTATGACATACCGGGATGCTAAAGTTGTTTCGTGCCAACTTTAGTGCAACTCTATTCAATAGTTTCGGAGCATTTCAGTGTTTTTTTTTCTTTAGTAGTAGTAGTAGTAGTAGTAGTAGTAGTAGTAGTAGTAGTAGTAGTAGTAGTAGTAGTAACATTTTGTCCCTTATGTAACATACGACACTTCAAGAATGCTTTCTGGCAAATTCTGCTGATTGGTTTTGCGGCGCATAAGTGACAGAAAGGCAGACGAATAATAAAAGCTCAATTATAATATAAATAACTAGCTGTCTCTTCCCGGCGTTGCCCGGTATGTGTTTTTTTTGTTTTCTATTTGTTTTGCTTATATTTATTTTTTAGATTAAGTCGGGTTTTTCTTCTTCAATTTTTTTTTTATATTTTAAGCAAAGATATGTAAGTCTGTTAGACGAATATAAAGTTACATACCTTTTATTTTCAAAATATTATTTTTCTATTTCAAATAAATTGTTTGTTATTTATATAGAAAGTAAGTATACACAATGTAAATTTAAAAAATGTAATCTTTGTATTTAGAATCTCATCATATAGATGATAACATATATAACAAAAAATATGAAGTCCTTCAAAACTGTATGCATCGTTCAAAATTTAGATTTTCAAAATTTAGGCCTAAAAAATCAGTATTAATATCTTACAAGTATACTTAATACATTTGAATTAAAATTAATAATCTACCAGAAGAAATAGAAAAATACTAAAGAATGTAAACACTTCATAAAGAAATGATAACGTTAATATAATAATATTAGATAAAAAGCTAATTGCCATGGTAAAACTAAAACTAAAATAATAAATACCCTGAACTTAAATATATATAATATATAACCCATAAATTAAAAGTATAATCTTTAATTCGTGAATTAATTTTGTTTACATTAAATAGAGAATTAAATACAATAGAAACTGACTGACTTCACTTTATTATATAGATGTATAAGTCCATCGTTGGTAGGTACTAGAGCTAGTTTAGATTATTCTTTGTTTTATTATTTCTCTGTATTTCCGCGTTAACGGTTCGAAACGAGCTTTTCTTAAAGGTTAAATGTTAAATGGGGTGTGAAAGTTTTTCTATTGTTTAAATTTGGTAAATACCAACAAGAATCTTGTCAATAGGCGAAAACTATTGGAATGGTTTATTCAGGTGAAATGGAAATGAGGAGAAAAGGGAAGAAGAGAAATAGAAGGCAATAATCGAAGGAAGGAAATGTAGAATGAAAGAAAGAAAAAAAGAACGAAACAATAAAAGGAAATAAAAAGAAAAGAAAGAAAGGAATGGTTTATTCAGGTGAAATGGAAATAAAAAAGAAAAGGGAAGAAAGGAAATAGAAGGAAAAAGAAGGAAAAAGAAAGAAGGAAATCTAGAAAGAAAGAAAGAAAGAAGAACGAAACAAAAAAAGGAAATAAAAAGAAAAGAAAGAAAGAAGAACGAAACAAAAAAAGAAAATAAAAAAGAAAAGAAAGAAAGAAGAACGAAACAAAAAAGGAAATAAAAAGAAAAGAAAGGAGATAGAAAAAAAGAAAGAAAGAAAAAAAGAAGGAAAGAAAAGGGGGAACAAAGGAAGAAAAGAAAAGAAAAGGGAAGAAAAGCAAAAGAGAGAATAAAATGAAAAAAGAGAGAAAAAGAAAGAAAAAAAGTCGAATAAGATAAGTATATTTCGAAATTGATATTTTTTTATTCGGACTAGTTGGACTACTGTTCTTATCTTGGTTGTTATTCTCAGAACGTTCCGTCGCTGTAACCTCCGATCTTCGTTTGTACTTGGGAATTTTTATGTCAAACTCGGGAATCTGTACGGAATTTCGAACGGAACCCTTTATTTATTTCACGGGGTAGATTGCTCTCGTTGCCTCAGCCATAAGTGAGTAAAAGTTTTAATTCGTAATAAAAGTCTTAGTATCGCCAGCACGAGTCCGTGGCGCAACGGATAAAAGTTCTAAGTTATAATCAGTTCTAAGTGACAGTCTTCTGGAGTTTGAAGGTTAAATCTTCAGTTCGAGCAATCCTAAGAATACAATTATGAAGACTTCTAACCAGTAGTGGCTGACGGAACGAGAACAATCTACCTCTGTGGATTTAATGAAGGGTTCAGTTCGAAATTCCGTACACATTCTTGAGTTCGGTATAAAGATTCTCGAGTTAGACAAGAAGGAAGAAGGTCGGAGGTTACATCGGCCGAAACGTTGTGATAAAAACAGTAGTCCGAATAATCCAAGTGATACACCTAATTCCTCGTACAATAATAATTCTTCGTGCTAATGTGATACACTAGCAAAAACGGATCGGGGCGATGAAATCGATATTTCAAGATTAAACGTAAATAGACCGACATGCGGACAGAGTTTCTTTTTGGAATGCATAGACACATCTAAGAATGATATTCTACTTAAGCGTGACAAACCGATAAACAACCACGGCATCTTATTGTGTTTGATCTGTCTGCAAATCTGTGCATGTTTTTATCTCCTGACGAAATCCTTTACCTGTATAAGAGGCAGATACGTCCTCAGATGGATTACTGTTGGGAGGTGCCGCTCGGAGAACTCTCTCCTGCCTTGACAAAGTACAGAATCGACTTTGAACTCGACTGCAACCTCTTTTTCACAGAAAAGATGCTGCTAGTCTTTCTCTACTCTATTGTTATTTTCATGGTAGTTTCTCGACTGAGCTCCAATGGTTCCCATAACATTCACAGCAAAATCTGGTCTAGCTTCTACTACTGTTAATAATTTTATTTTCTTCCTCTGTGTACCTCGAGATAAACGGAACTTCAATGAGCAAAGTTTCTTTCCAAGGACTAACCGTCTGTGGAACACAATACCAAGGGATTGCTTACCAACTGACTAACACATGGTCGTTTTAAAGTCCAATGTAAACAAACTCGTGTTAAATAATCAAATTCTGCCCAGATTCAACCCTCGTCTTCAATCTGACAAACTCATCAACTCTTAGCCTTAATAAGCGATGAGTCATTAGCACAAAAGAGTCTCCATTGTGTCCACCTTATTTACAGCAAACTGTATTTACCCTACAGAGGCTCGTTAGATCACGAAGTTAAGTTACTTTTAGTCTGGCCAGTACCAGATGGGTGAGCATTTGGGAATAACAGGTCCTGTATTTTATTTATTTGATGAAAGTGTTTTTGTGGAAAGAACTGGATTCGAACCCAGCACACTCAGTTCGCGTCGTTAACCACTTAGCCACCGTGCCATCCTGTATGTGAGTCTGGAAAGCAATGATCACTCTAATAGAAGTAATCTTTCTGCTTAGATACTTACCTGACAATTCGGAAAACAGTGATCGAGTTTCAGAGTTGCTATGCTGCGACGACCTGAACAGGTCACGACGATGTATTTAGATGCCCGTCGATAAATAATTCAAAATAAAGTCAAGTTTAAATTTCCTGTTTAAGCCGTTTTATTTTTTCCTTTGCTTTATATTTGATTTCAATAAATATTCCATTAATAGTAATTCTTTTAAAAAATAGTTCGATGTGTATTTATCATTCTTATAGGCGAGAAACACAGACACATTCGATTTTTACTCTGGGTTGGGGAGGGGGACGTGGTGAAGTGGGTAACGACACGGACTGACGACGTGGCTGTGCAAAGTTCGAATCCAGTTGTTTTCATAGCACCATTTTCACTTATAGATGTTGGCAACCTTCACATGGTCCCTATTGTGAGTACCTCATTCCTAGAAAGTACTGGGGAAAGCAATGCCAACAGCAAGCAAAAACGTCGTAGAAAGCTACTTCATACGAATGTACTTTCTGATTTAGAACTTGCAGATAGAATACAAATATTTTCTATTTGTATCTGTTTAGCATGACAACTCGTAAAACAGTGATATATATATATATATATATATATATATATATATATATATATATATATATATATATATATATATATATATATATGCTGTACTTACCCGGCGTTGCCCAGTGTCTTAGTTTATAATTCATATTTACTGTCAAATTTTTAAACTTAAGGTTGACAACACTTATTATATTTTTTATTTTAAATGATTTATCTCCTTGTTGATTTTTACGTTTCGTATTATAAGATTGTCTGAGCCAGACTAAGTATTTTTATATAAATTGTATTTATGTAGTTATTATATTGCCAATAACACAGTACATCAATAAAAAAAATTAAAAAATTGCCTAGTCAGAAGCAAAGTTTGAATTGGCCGCTGAAATTCGATTTGAGTCTGACTTTTCAAATCCGACAACATAACTTTATATTTTAGATTTCCTGCTTAATTAATTTTTTCGAAGAAATTTGGGCTGAAAATTAAAGATGGTATTTCATGCATTTAAAGTGAATCATTAGTTCCTCTTCGATGCGTAATAATAAAATATGTTATTGTAAAGTGGTGAAATTATAGGTTAATCTTAAACGCTAGTTTCCGAGGGTGCGGCCGGGCGGGCGGGCTTTTCGCATCTTCGTCTGCGGTCGCCGAGAGGTCATTAATGATTACTACGCATAGAGTTATTAAAACGTATGCTAAGTTATGCCGACATGAATTTGACAGAAAAATGCTGGATGAGTGGACACCATCCACACTGCTTCGCGTTTATATTGGCGGATATGCTAAAAGACATAATTGGCTGGAAGGAAGGAAAGTGGTCAGTTGGTTTGTCTACGAGCAGATGTGCCCTCGTATACGGAGAGTAGAAAGTAGACCATGGGTTTACTTTCGGCCACCTCGTACCTCTCGCTCCCCTTATTTTGTCATTTACTCCTCACATTTCATGAGCGATGTTTCTGACAAAGGGGAAAGAATTGCTTTTTTCTGGGCTGGAATCTAACACTTACCGTTGGCTGTTTTTATTTACCTTAAAATAATATTTTTTTAGTTTGTCGTATCAAGTGGCTTCACGTTTACTAAATGGGAGTAGAATAGACGCAGTTTATAAAATTTACGCTGAATGAACGCAGTTTATTAAATAGAAGTAGAATGGGCGCAGTTTTTTATATTTACGCTGAATAGACGCAGTTTATAAAATGGAAGAAGAATTGGCGCAGTTTATAAAATTTACGCTGAATGATGAAGTTTATTAAATAGAAATACAATGGACGCAGTTTATTAAATAGAAGTAGAATAGACGCTGTTTATAAATTTTACGCTGAATGGACGCAGTTTATTAAATGGAAGTAGAATAGACGCTGTTTATAAATTTTACGCTGAATGATGAAGTTTATTAAATGGAAGTAGAATGGGTGCAGTTTATTAAATTTACACTGAATGAACGCATTTAATTAAATGGAAGTAGAATGGGCGAAGTTTATTAAATTTACGCTGAATGGATGCAGTTTATTAAATGGAAGTAGAATGTACGCAGTTTATTAAATTTACGCGTAATGGATGCAGTTTATTAAATAGAAATCGAATGTCCGCAGTTTATTAAATTTACGAGTAATTGATGCAGTTTATTACATAGAAGTAGAATGTACGCAGTTTATTAAATGTACGCCTAATGGATTTAGTTTATTAAATGGAAGTAGAATGTACGCAGTTTATTAAATTTACGCGCAATGAATGCAGTTTATTAAATGGAAGTAGAATGTACGCAGTTTATTAAATTTACGCGTAATGGATGCAGTTTATTAAATGGAAGTAGAATGTACGCAGTTAAATAAATTTACGCGTAATGGATGCAGTTTATTAAATGGAAGTACAATGTATGCAGTTTGTAAAATGGACGCAGTTTAATAAATTTACGCGTAATAGATGCAGTTTATTAAATGGAAGTAGAATGTACGCAGTTTATTAAATTTACTCGTAATGGATGCAGTTTATTAAATGGAAGTAGAATGTACGCAGTTTATTAAATTTACGCGTAATGGATGCAGTTTATTAAATGGAAGTAGAATGTACGCAGTTTATTAAATTTACACTGAATTGACGCAGTTTATTAAATGGAAGTAGAATGTACGCAGTTTATTTAATTTACGCGTAATGGATGCAGTTTATTAAATGGAAGTAGAATTTACGCAGTTGATTAAATTTACGTTGAATGGACGCAGTTTATTAAATTGAAGTAGAATTGACCCAGTTTATTAAATTTACGCTAAATGAATGAATGGAAGTAGAATGGATGCAGTTAATGAAATTTGCGCTGAATGCATTCAGTTTATTAAATGGAAATAGAATGGACGCAGTTTATTAAATTTACGCGGAATGGACGCAGTTTTTTTAAATGGAAGTAGAATGCACGCACTTTATTAAATTTACGCTGAATGAACGCAGCTTATTAAATTTGCGGTGAATGGGCGCAGTTTATTTAATTTATAAACTAACCGCTAAATAAACACTAAATTGGCGCATCGTATTTAATGGACGGCGAATGGACACAACTTATTAAATTGGCGCTGAATGGACACAGCTGATTAAAACGGGGTTTAATGGACGCAGCTTATTTTAGATGCGCTCAAACTCTTTTATAAGATGATACGAGAAACATGTGACCTGTTGGGTCATCTATTGAGCTCGGGTTAGTTTGTCTGAATTAGGAATAAGTGGGTTCGTAAAGCCAGTTAAATATTTAAAGATAGAATTTTTAAAATACAGAATTATATCTTCTGCACTCTCCCTTCTCTCTCTCTCTCTCTCTCTCTCTCTATATATATATATATATATATATATATATATTTCATTTGCTTTCCACCTACATTTTTTACTTGTGGTAATATTACATTTTCTTTAAGATAGACTAATCCAATATTTTGTTCTTTCCTTTCTTTATTACCTTCCACTCTTAATAAACAGAGAGTGACGGAAATGAGAGTGGTAGATATCGTATTAAATTAGAGCGGGGGTCAAACAACATACAATAAGAGATTGTGAGAGTGATTCATTGAAACTTAGTAAGAGCTGGGTCAATTGGTCAGTAAATTGCTAATTGCGGCTAATTAGAACACTTAAAATGGAAGTTTTTCTTTACAAAACTCAGTCCCAAAACTGACGAATATTTTAGCTTGTATTTTGTGTGATTAAAATGTATAATAAAAAAGCTTTAGAGAAACAAACGTTGACTAAGTTTTACTATAGTAATAGATGTTCGTCGGTTGTTCTGTCACACTTAACTTTTAAATAGCATTTTCATTGGTTTGTCACTTTTAAGTTTGAAATAAGTTTAGATGCATGGATGCTTAAGTTTGGAATATCATTATCATCGCTAAACGCACAGATTGAATGGACGCATCTTAAGAATAACCATTTTTGTTTCTACCCAACTTGCGCGTTTCTTCTTGTTTTCTAATTATCATCGACAACAGTGACGAACGGCCATATTGGAGTGTGAGACGAGAAGAAAAAAAAACAAGACTTCCCATCAGAATGAGGCTACTCGCCCACCCCCGAAACCTTTACCCCTATAGGCCTGTAGTGTCGTCAGAAATGGACTGGTCATTGGAGGTTCACGTCGCAATAAGCAGCAGAAATACGAGGGGGTGGAGGGTGGAAGAGTCGTCTGGTCCTTAAGAGTCGCCAACCAAACATGAGGTGTCCAACCCAGTCGCGGAAGTCAGTAATTATATTGAACGAGACACGACATCGACATACTTCAGGCAAACCTTCGTGTATCAACATTAACTTTGTTTGTGTGTTCTTTTTATGCTTATATGATTTATTATGTAGATTGTTCTAAACAAGTGGATCATGGTTAAATTCTACAGTCATTTTTTATCAGTAATAATATATTGAAAATAAAAAAGGAAAAAAAAACTAAATCATTTATATATTCATCAACGTTTCGTATTTATTTCAAGACTTCCTCAATATGATTCTTAAAATAAAAACGAAGCGTTGATGAATACGTAAATAATTGTTATTTTTTATTTTTCATTTTCCATCACGTTGGAGTATTATTTCGGTAATTTTCATCATATATATATATATATATATATATATATATATATATATATATAGTCTCGGAAGTTTTTCAACCATTAAAACTATATGAAAAAAAAAACACTTTAGTCCCAAGTTCTTTACTTTTCTTGTAAGTCAATTTACTTTTTACAGTCACTAGTTCCAAGAATTCAAACATATTTTTGTATTTGTTTTCTTTGCTATTATTTTTTATTAGCATTTCCATATATTATACTAAAACTGAGTTAGTTAATCAAAGTGTGTTTCCCTAAGGCTTTCTTGCTTCGTGTTTTAATTATACGAAATACATGCTAATATATTTGTCAGTCTGGAGACTGAGTTATTTTTTATTTAAAAATAACTTTTATTTTAATTGTTCTGATTATCCGTAATCTGCAAATTATTCATCAAATGACCCATTTCCTACTAACTATCACTCTCATCCTCTCTCACTATGACTCGTTTCCGTCACACATTCTAGTCTCTCTCTCTCTCTCTCTTTCTCTCTCTCTCTCTCTCTCCTTCTCTCTCTCTCTCTTTCTCTCTCTCTCTTTTTCTCTCTCTCTCTCTTTCTCTTTCTCTCTCTTTCTCTCTCTCTCTTTCTCTCTCTCTCTTTCTCTCTCTCTCTTTCTCTTTCTCTCTCTCTTTCTCTCTCTCTCTCTTTCTCTCTATCTCTCTCTTTCTCTCTCTTTCTCTTTCTCTCTCTTTCTCTCTCTTTCTCTCTCTCTTTCTCTCTCTCTCTCCTTACTCTCTCTCTCTCTGTTTATTAAGATTCGAAGGTAAAGAAAAGCACGAAAAGATTGGAACAGTCCGTTATAAACAAAATGCAATATCAGAACATGTAGTAATATATTTAATCTGTAGTTGAAGAGGGATAAGAGAAACAGTGAAAGAAAGAAATATATAACGAGCAGAAAGGGACTAATTTCGGTCTGTCTTTATATTTTTTAATATTTAACTGGCTTTGCAAACTCACTTTTTCCTGGTCAAAACAAATTTAATCAGAGATCAATAGGTAACCCAACGGGTCACTTTTCTTTTTCTAGAATTAATCATATAAAACATTCCATGAAAAATGCCAGTATACTGAAATCATATCCCTTTAATAGGGTTAAGATGAAAATTCATATACACTAAATGTACAAAAGCAAGGAAATTCCCAAATTTTTACACTTTCATTGTCATTAAGGGTATGTGAGCACAACAAGGCTATGTATTTTACTGGTAGGAATTTTTCTTCAGCACACCTCACACACTTCATCCACTCATGCATAGAGATTTATACTGTAGTGATGTGAGAATGAAATGGTTTGGTTGATATGTAGTCATACCCTTAATGACAATAAAAGTGTAAAAATTTGGGAATTTCCTTGCTTTTGTACATTTAGTGTATATGAATTGTCATCTTAACCCTATTAAGGGCATATGATTTCAGTATACTGCCATTTTTCATGGAATATCACTACTTTTGTGAAGGCTATGCCTCAATACAATGCCTTCTCATAAGGTTTTTTGGAATTTTCTGGAAAACTAAGGTATATGGTAAACTGAAATTAAAATGCCATCAACTAGACCCTAGAACCTATATCTCTGCCAAAAAATCAGCTGAATCCATCAAATAGTTGATGAGATACAGGGTGGCACAAACGTACGTACACACAGATAATATGATTTCATGATTGAACTTTCTGGATCTCTGGGTTGCCTTGACTAATGATGCTGAAATTCTACACACTTATAGAACCTATCAAATAAAAATTTTGTGCAAAGTTTTAACTAATTTGGTTTATTGGTTTTTTAGTTATGATTGATCAAAGAAATAAGATTTCCAGCATAGGCCATTCTTGATGTCTATTAAGGGATAGAGCGCTCTCGCGCCTCCCTTGATTAGTTTTACTTATTTAAAAGTAAATGCAATCGTTCGACAGTAAAAGACGCCTGGACGATACAAAAATCTGATTGGTTGAACAAGATCACGTGCAAAGGGATTGAATAGTATATAACACCAGGAGCAGCTGAATCAAATTATTACGTAAAAAAAATAGAATTTTGTGTGGTCGTTTCATGTAAAGTAGCAAAGACATAAAATTGGTATGAAACTAATTTTTATGATTATGATGTAAATAGTTCTTTGTTTATGGAAATAAATTTAATTGTGGGATAAAAAGTTTGACTTTTTTTATAATTTTGATTATCCGGACTACTACTCTCATCTTGGTTGTTATTTTCACAAAGTTTCGGCCGATATAATCTCCGATCAGCTGCATCTTTTTCAAACTTGAGAATCGTTATGGTGAACTTCGCAATCTCTACGAAATTCCGACCAGTGGCGATTAATAATCGGTTCTTAGTGGCAGTCGTGGCTGACGGAACGAGAACAATCTACCTCCGTGGATTAAATAAAAAGATTTGGTTGTAAAGTCCGTATAGGTTCCCGAGTTCGACATAAATTTTCCTAAATGAAGAAGGTCGGAGGTTACATCGGTCGAAACGTTTTGAAAATAAAAACCAAGATGAGAATAGTAGTCCGAATAACCAAAATGATACAAATTATCAATCTTATCTAAAAATAAATCGAAACACAAAAAAAATCAATTTTGTATTTATAATAGTGAGTAGTATTGATTATTTCGTCTATAGTGAGAACCGAAACTTTAAACATAAAACAAACTGCCATTTGGAACTGATTGCTAGTTAATGCCTTTATTCGTTGCGCCACGTAATTGTAATCTGAATACTACAAATAATACAGAGTAATAATCCGAAACACAATAGTTTTCAATGCTTGATTTATCTGTGTATTAATACTAGTTACCCCATAGCTGGAGAGAAAGGGATAGTTAAAGAGAGAGCGATGAGGTGAGAGAGTGGATTAAAGCGGACAGAAAGACTAATTTTTGATTTTGTATTTTTTTTAAATTTATTTAACTGGCTTAGCAAACCTATTTTTTCTTGATTCAAACAATTTAACCCAAGCTGAACGGGTGACTCAATGAGTCACATTGTTCTTTGTGATTATAGAACGTCATACACAATTTTGTGAAAACCTAATGAACCAATTTTGCGAAAATCAAAAGACTAACAGAATAAGGGAATAACAGAATAAGGGAATAGTGAAGTTGTCACGACAATAAACCTTCCCGATTAACAACGATGAAACAAAACAAAAAGACATTTTTTCAACTTTAATTTTATCTCATAAGGGGAGGTCACTCTGTTATCGACAATTGTGAAAAGGCTTTTGATTATGTTCATGTCGAAATCATTTCGGTTCATTTAATCAAAGTGAGAGAAATGTAAAAAAAAAAATCAGTAAAGCAATTACGAGGGAAATATTGCCGCCATTTGTTGCAACAATCACGACAATATTTGAAATAAAGAGATAAACGTTTAACTCTTGCTAATGTTGATTCGCGGGAGGGGGGGGGGAGACATTCAAGGTGTTTACACCTGATGACAAAAGAACCCGTTCTTTTAAAAAAGAAAGATTGCTCACGGTTATTAGCGCCGCGTTGAAATAAACTGTATCGGCATCAAATATGGCTACAGTTGTTTATCATTGTGTCTACGAAAATGATGTTTGAAACTTAAACGTGACATACAAACGGAAATGATATTCCAACCTTAAATGCGTAAGACAAACGAAAATTATATTTCAACTTAAATTTGACGGACAAGCGGAAATTATATTTCGATCTACACTGTGACAGACCAACGAAAATGATGTTTGAAATTTAAACGTGACGTACAAACGGAAATGATATTCCAACCTTAAATGCGTAAGACAAACGAAAATGATATTTCAACTTAAATTTGACGGACAAGCGGAAATTATATTTCGATCTACACTGTGACAGACCAACGAAAATGATGTTTGAAATTTAAACGTGACGTACAAACGGAAATGATATTCCAACCTTAAATGCGTAAGACAAACGAAAATGATATTTCAACTTAAATTTGACGGACAAGCGGAAATTATATTTCGATCTAAACTGTGACAGACCAACGAAAATGATGTTTGAAATTTAAACGTGACGTACAAACGGAAATGATATTCCAACCTTAAATGCGTAAGACAAACGAAAATGATATTTCAACTTAAATTTGACGGACAAGCGGAAATTATATTTCGATCTAAACTGTGACAGACCAACGAAAATGATGTTTGAAATTTAAACGTGACGTACAAACGGAAATGATATTCCAACCTTAAATGCGTAAGACAAACGAAAATGATATTTCAACTTAAATTTGACGGACAAGCGGAAATTATATTTCGATCTAAACTGTGACAGACCAACGAAAATGATGTTTGAAATTTAAACGTGACGTACAAACGGAAATGATATTCCAACCTTTAATGCGTAAGACAAACGAAAATGATATTTCAACTTAAATTTGACGGACAAGCGGAAATTATATTTCGATCTAAACTGTGACAGACCAACGAAAATGATGTTCGAAACTTAAACGTGACGTAGAAACGGAAATTATATTCCAAATGATATTTCAATCCTAAATTTGACAGACTAGCAGAAAATTATATTTCAATCTAAACTGTGACGGTCCAACGAACATGATGTTTGAAACTTAAACGTGACGTACAAACGAAAATCATACTCAAACCTTAAACGTTACAAACCAACGAAAATGATATTTCTAAATTTAATAGTGACGGACCAACGAAAATGTTATTTGAAACTTTAACACGAGAAACTAATGTTAGTTTAATTTTATTTTATTTTATTTTATTTGAGTTATTTTCATTTAATTTGATTTGATTTAATTTAATTTAATTTAATTTAATTTAATTTAATTTAATTTGATTTGATTTAATTTAATTTAATTTAATTTAATTTAATTTAATTTAATTTAATTTAATTTGATTTGATTTAATTTAATTTAATTTGATTTGATTTAATTTAATTTAATTTGATGTAATTTAATTTAATTTAATTTTATTTTATTTAATTTTATTTAATTTTATTTTATTTGAGTTATTTTCATTTAATTTGATTTGATTTGATTTGATTTAATTTAATTTAATTTAATTTTATTTTATTTTATTTTATTTTATTTTACTTGAGTTATTTTCATTTAATTTGATTTGATTTAATTTAATTTAATTTAATTTAATTTAATTTGATTTGATTTGATTTGATTTGATTTAATTTAATTTAATTTAATTTAATTTAATTTGATTTGATTTAATTTAATTTAATTTGATGTAATTTAATTTAATTTAATTTAATTCTATTTAATTTTATTTAATTTTATTTTATTTGAGTTATTTTCATTTAATTTGATTTGATTTGATTTGATTTAATTTAATTTAATTTAATTTAATTTAATTTCATTTCATTTCATTTCATTTTATTTTATTTTATTTTATTTTATTTTATTTGAGTTATTTTTATTTAATTTGATTTAATTTAACTTGATTTAACTTAAATTTGATTTGATTTGATTTTATTTTATTTTATTTTATTTTATTTGAGTTATTTTCATTTAATTTGATTTGAGTTATTTTCATTTAATTTTATTTTATTTTATTTTATTTTAGTTATTTTCATTTAATTTGATTTGATTTAATTTAATTTAATTTAATTTGATTTGATTTGATTTAATTTAATTTAATTTAATTTAATTTAATTTAATTTAATTTAATTTGATTTGATTTAATTTAATTTAATTTGATGTAATTAAATTTAATTTAATTTTATTTTATTTAATTTTATTTCATTTTATTTTATTTGAGTTATTTTCATTTAATTTGATTTGATTTAATTTGATTTAATTTAATTTAATTTAATTTTATTTTATTTTATTTAATTTTATTTTATTTGAGTTATTTTCATTTAATTTGATTTGATTTAATTTAATTTAATTTAATTTAATTTGATTTGATTTGATTTGATTTGATTTGATTTAATTTAATTTAATTTAATTTAATTTAATTTAATTTAATTTAATTTGATTTGATTTGATTTAATTTAATTTAATTTAATTTAATTTAATTTTATTTGATTTGATTTGATTTAATTTAATTTAATTTGATGTAATTTAATTTAATTTTATTTTATTTTATTTTATTTTATTTTATTTGAGTTATTTTCATTTAATTTGATTTGATTTGATTTGATTTAATTTAATTTAATTTAATTTAATTTCATTTCATTTTATTTTATTTTATTTTATTTTATTTTATTTTATTTTATTTGAGTTATTTTTATTTAATTTGATTTAATTTAACTTGATTTAACTTAAATTTGATTTGATTTTATTTTATTTTATTTTATTTTATTTGAGTTATTTTCATTTAATTTGATTTGAG
>OY744523.1:8704904-8747404 GCA_963556195.1 Sepiola atlantica
TATATATATATATATATATTATATAAATACTTTATAAAAATAAATCTCGGGAAAATACTAATCTATAAATAATAAACAAACAAAGAATTTTAAAAAATAATAAATACAGAAATAAAAGAGTTTAACGAATCCCACCCACATCCTAATCAATAAGTTATACCACTCAGTGATCGTTAAATATAAACATACTTTTGAAGCAGTAAAACAGACAACACCCATCATAAATAATTAAATCAATTTTAATATAACTCAACTACGATTAAAACCCATATATTATTTCAATCCTAACCCAGTACTTATTCTAAAAGGGGCATGTCAACAATCGCACCAGTTTTTAACGGTATATTTAGACGCCACCTCCCTTTATTTTCGTTTAAGTTGATCCTCTAAAATACGAAACAACCAATTATAAATGAAATTATAAATTTAATTATAAATAAAGCACCTGACAAAATAAAATGTTTAAAACACCAAACTAGAAATAAAATAAACAAAATATCCGATACATTAATTTAAACCCGGTATCACCGTAAAAAAGAGACTTCAATATTACAACCTTTAAACGACGTATTCAACCCCACCCCCCACCACCACCACCCTTTGTATTTTCACTTTCCAGGACGCCATTATCTGCTACAATCTACAAACCATACCTTAAATTAAATAAAAATAAAAAATACCAGACTTCAAGAGAATAAATAAATAAAACACTTAGTAGAATAAAATAAAAACTATAAATAATAAATAAAATAAAACTCTATTAATTCCCAACCATTTTTTCCTAAGAGACATTCCGGGAATGTATCAGTTTTTTATCGATAACGCCATTTCGCATCGTGATTTATCCTCATTGAGAGCACCGACGATTCCACTGGGCTTAAAGATTTTTTTTTAATGTAAAAAGTCAGCCCATCTGGATGAAACCGAGGTACGTTCTCTGAAATATGTAACATATACTTTTCAAATAAATTATATTAGCTCTCACTCCTCTGCGATCGAGCACTTTTTTTAATTTCTTTTCAATATAACCTGACACACTATATATATATATATATATATATATATATATATATATATATATATATATATATATATATATTTATATCCAATTATTTATGAATACATATTATTGTAAAATTGACCCTTATACACATGTGTTTCATGCCACCCTGAATTCATATGTGTGGAAGGAGACAATCCGTGTCTGTCACACGATTCGAACTCCATACGAAAGTTATATTTGATTCAGTAGTCGAAGCACATACCGTTGTCGTCACCACGCATTGCCATAAAATGAGAGAGTTAATTAACGTCTAAATGCCAAATTTAGCGGGCATATCAGCAGACTGTCAAAAGAACTCAATCGGCGGAGGCTAGAGTATTGCATTACGCTATAAATAACAGCTTGTTGTCAACTTACTTAAAGTGCTCCATCTAGCGAGAGCTTTGAACAATTATTTATAAATAAATATTATTTTCTAATTAACACATATACACATGTCTTTAATGCAATCCTGCAATCATCAGTATAGGAGGAGACAATCATGTGTGTATATATTTGTTTATATTTAACATTTTTTTTTATTTAAATCGTCTGATGAATTTACCGTTTACATATCCAGAAACAATCATTTGAATTTAGTCATGTGACTCTCACGGATGTTAACTTTTTTTCTGTTGTTTCCATTCTCAATTATAAAATCCTAGAAAACGGACACTTATATTTTCCCAGCCTGTGGAAATCTAGGTTGTCAAAGCTACGATTGAAACGTGTAATGATGTGTAGCCGCCAAATGTTTGTATAAATAACACTTATATATATATATATATATATATATATATATATATATATATATATATATATAGAGAGAGAGAGAGAGAGAGAGAGAGAGAGAGAGAGATAGAGAGCGAGAGAGAGAGAGATAGATAGAGAGAGAGAGAGAGAGAGAGAGAGAGAGAGATAAAGATAGAGAGAGATAAAGAAATATAGAGAGAATGGGGTTGATGGAGGGAGAGATATATGATCAAGTCACAGAAGTAAATAAATTTGTTAGATTCAATATAATTATAAAAATACAGATTTTATTATTTTTATTTATATTTTTTTTATTGCATTTTAGCAGACCCAAACAATTCAATGATTTATGTAGATTAGTCATTTAGTCTATAACATTATTTTACCCATAGCTGGAGGGTGTAAATATAGGTTTATATATTTACCAGTCCCAACGGTAACCACCACCACTGGCGCCCGAAAACGTTCAGTTTTCTTATTTAAATTAATGTGTGTGCAAAAGATGATTGAATGTGCAACCACATTCTTTGCAGTTTATTTTTGTATTTTTTTTATGGACGTCGTTCCAGACAAGAACAAATATGATTATCGCAAAGACATGTGATGCCTATTGGCTATAGTCTTGAAAAGGCCAAGGCTATAAGTAGGAGGAAAACAGTCAGCAGGAAGAGAGTTACACAAGCCTGTTCTTATTGGATAGAAGCTACTGGAATGGGAAGCTGTATTACAATGAGGTATCAAAACAGCGAATTGATGAAGACCACTAAACAAACGAGTCAAACGAGCAGGAACCAAAAGAAGTAGTGAATAGATCACATAATTCTGAAAGACACATGCGATAATAGCATTTATAGAAAAGACTGAGACTAGCAACATCACGTCTTTGAGAGAGAAGGAGCAGAGAAGAAGAAAGGGTATTGATTTACTCCTCTCCACGAGTTAGGCACAAGGCCAGTTTTTATCTTACTCCCACAAGTAAGATGTGACCCAAGGTCGGGTCGGGAAAGTGGGGTTTAAAAATTGCCTGGGCAGCCCCGTCGGCATTCCCCGGTAGGGGCGCCTTAGGCAGTAAGCAATAAGGTGGACCTCCTAGAACTGCACAGGACAGACCCATAGACCGGCGTAAATCAAGCCCCGAAGGCCAAGACAATACCAGTCTATGGGGTGCAGTATCCATCGGAACAGATACTACACTTTGATCTTAGCCAAAAGGCCAAAGCGCCAATCAAATTACAGATACGTTTCTGCACCTTATGAAGAACCCTCACATGGGACAGAGATTCACCAGCCCAAATATTCACTTGATATTGGGAGGTGGCAGTGAGGAAGTTGATAAGGATGCGCAGTGGTGACTTGAGTCGGTTCTATCGCACCACATTCACTTATGGGTGTTGGCAACCTTCACGTGGTTCTTTGTGTATTTGCCTGATTCTAGAAAGAATCGGGGGAAACCAATGCCAACAACAGAATCAAGTTGGTCAAAAAACGCGCATCTGATGCTGATTCATAGGAATTTACCTTTTATTGCAACTAACACGAATTACTTAATGGATTTACGTTGAAATAAATAAAACTAATAACATGTATAAGCATATCTATTACTAATAGAGATTTGGTATCTGTCTTGAGCCGATTAAAATTAATAGTAATAGTATAGTTATACTATTACTATCTTTTTGGTTTAGTTTACTATACTATTTCGGTCTAATGTACTATCTTTCGACGCTCAATTTAGGAGGCGGGATCGGTCTAGTGTTTGCTATGTTGTCATGATACCATCCTTCCAAGCATTACCTCCTCCTTTTGGGGGGAGGTAGTGTAGTATCTGTTCTGTTGTCATGATACCATCTTTCCAAACATTATTTCCTCCTTTTGGGGGGAGGTAGTGTTGTATCTGTTCTGTTGCCATGATACCAGTCTTCCAAGCATTACCTCCTCTTTTTGGGGGAAGGTAGTGTAGTATCTGTTCTGTTGTCATGATACCACCTTTCCAAGCATTACCTCCTCCTTTTGGGGGGAGGTAGTGTAGTATATGTTCTGTTGTCATGATACCATTCTCTCAGGCATTACCTCATCCTTTGTGGGGTAGTGTAGTATCTCTTCTGCAACCATTCTCCCAGGTATTACCTTCTCTTTTGGAGGATAGTGTAGTACATGTTCGTTCGTTATTATACCATCCTCCCAGGCTAGTTAAAATAATAAAATTAATATCTATTTTATTTAATTAACCATATAATTTGGAATTGGTAGCATATTTCATAAGACTCTTCGAGTCCGTTAATCATTTTGACTAATCATTACTCGTTAATCATTTTGACTAATCATTACTTGTTAATCATTTGTTCGTACACATCTTGTTGACATATGTAAGATGGGGGAGGGGGGTGATCTGTAGTGTCCTCCAGCTGAGTTGGGTCTAGGCCATACATTTTCATACGTATCTTCAGCTGTACTTTATAGCGTTTTTCTTTTCAGTCCTCACTCAGCGACAGCCTAGATGTAACTGGCCTGACAGTGATTTGTGGGGTAATCGCTTCTTCAGCATCCTAATGACATGAGTTAGCAAGCGAAATAGGTACCGAGTAATATTAACCTCTATAATGATGCGATTCGTCTGGCGGGGTGCTCATTTGGAGTGGAATTCTTTCAGGGTCCCCTTTATATGCTGACTATACAGTGTTTTTTCGTTGAAGCCGTAAACGGAAACTATGATGAAGAAACGGATTATTTCGGTTTGGAAACTGAGATCTTTTTGTTTTCAAAGACCCATCTGATTAGTCTGCTGAAAGATGATTATGTTTGTCTAATTCGGTTTGGAATTTCCTTGTCGATGCTGCAGCCACAAGAAAGGAAGCTGACCAATTCTTTGAATGGGTCCGCATTCGTTAGTAGTTTGTCGGAAATAGTGAAAGCTACTGGATGAGTTGAGGGAGTGGGTGACCATTAGCCAACCACTTTAGTGTTGGTCACAATTATAGAGAGGCACAGCCTACCATACGCACTTGTAGAAGATGTGAAGGTGACGTGTAGTGCCGCTGATGACCAATGCAGCACACTCATCTGTAGATTGGTCTCTTGACTGCGAATCAGTGGCGATTTGTGATTCGGAGTTCGCGCCCGCCGACCGTCGGGAATTAAGAATGAAGATTGCGTAAGCATGAAACATCGATGTCTGTAGGTAATAAATAATTAATATTTATTTATAAAATATATATATAATTTATTTAAAAACTATGTGTTACATATTTCAGAATCGTACCGCGGTTTCATCCAGATGGGTTGACTTTTTAATTTAAAAAAAAAATCTATACCCAAGCAAATTGTCAGCGTACTAAAATGAGATTTTAAAAAACACAATGAGAAATGGCGTTTGTGTTCATCGTTAAAACAAACCCGGTGCATTACTGAAGTGCCTATTTAGAAAAGGGTATATTGGTTGGGATTCATTGAGTTTCATTTTAAATATTTTTTATAGCTTTGTGTTTTAAAAAAGTTGTTATTTTATTCTATTACGTGTGTTATTTAATTATTTATTTGCAGTTTTGTATTTTAATTTTAAAAGGGTTTTATTTTGAAGATCGTCTATAGACCGTATGAGATTTTTGGCGTCTTGAAAAATGAAAACATAAGGAGAGGGCGTTTGGATTCATCGTTTAAAACGGTGTATTACTGAAGTCTCCTTTTGAAGAATATACCGGGGTCAATTTTATGTATTAGATGTGATTTATTGAGTTTTATTTTATGTAGAATTTATTTTATTTATAGTTTTGTGTTTTAAAATGTTTTATTTTATTAGATTTTTATTTACTTATTTATTTATTTGTAGTTTTGTATTGTAAAGATCGTCTCAGAAAAAAACGAAAACAAAGGGGGATGGCGTCTGAATTTATCGGTTAAAACGGTGCATTGTTGACATGCCCCTTTTGAAGGAAGTACTGGGTCAGGGTGAAATATAATATATGGGTCTTAATCGTAATTAAGTTTTATTAAAATTAATGTAATTAGTTATGATAAGTTTTGTCTGTTTTACTCTTCTGCGATCGAGCACTTTATTGATTTCTTTTCAATATAACTTGACACGCACACATATGTGTGTGGGGGGGGTGTAACCGGACGTTACTAAAAAAAAGGTAACTTTTACTTTATGACAGAAACACCGAAAATATATCTGGAGAAAAAGTGTTATACCCGAAAGATTTAACACGTAAGTGAAAAAAATAAAAATAAAAACATACTTAAATCTTATCTGTCTTTTAACGGCTTTTTGCTTGATTTTCAAATTTAAATTAAAAAACAAAAGGATGATTCGGGAAAAAAAATTATATATATATATATATATATATATATATATATATAATTATTTTTATTTACACAGCTATGTACAAAATCTGCGACACTGAGATCATATTTGTTTCTTTCCAAGCATGATCTAAGGTTAAGATTGGAGTTTAACGCTGCCTGATGAGATCTCAGTTTTATAACAGCTGTTGATCTATAGCATCGACATGCCAGTGTCGCAGATTTTGTACATGTCTGTGTAAATAAAAACAATCATATATAAAAGCTCTATTTGATATTGAGCACTTTTTATAAACCCAGTTGAAATTCTTTCCTGTGGATGTTTACCTTGCCTTGATTATATATATATATATATATATATATATATATATATATATATATATGGTATTTTTTAATAAATAAAAATTATGTAAAAGAAATTGTTTAGTTATCCATTGGTTCGTGTACTAGGAAAGAAGAAACTCTACTTCTAATTGACTTTTTTTGTTTTTCGTTAGGAAAATTTAGAAGAAAAGGAGGATAATTTATTCCGTATTAAGAATTCTACTTATTGTCACCCGGATCACCGTGTAACTTATTTAATACGGCACACTTCGTACATATTCACCGCACGACTAACCCGGTTTCGTCTGACTTACGTTATCGAAACAAAATCGATTGAATAGAAAACTTTATTATTTGTACTCACTAGGAAGGATTAACACAAGTTATCGTCAGTGATTGCTCACCGACAACAACCGCTGGTGTTCCCTGGAGTCTGAGTGACAACAATCCTCCCCAGATTTCGAGTACGCTCCAACTCTTTTCAATAACCACTGCAAATGACCTTGCGATATTGCAACAGCCGACAACCATTGATTTATCGCTGGTATTATTATTATTTCATAGTAGTCTCAACTTTTGGATGTTTTTAGTTGGAGTTCCAATCAATTACCTTGACCTTAGACATTCAAGCTGTACCTTAAAACCTTCGCTGTTTCGAACAGGCAAGCCTTTTGCAGAATTGGAAAAGTATTATTATTATTATTATTATTATTATTATTATTATTATTATTATTATTTGTAGTCACTAGGAGTTATCACACAATTATCGTCAGTGATTGCTCACCGACAAAAACCGGTGGTGTTCCCTGGAGTCAAGTTACAACAAGCCTCCTCCCCCAAAAAAAATTCTAGTACTCTCTATTTCTATTCGATCACCACCGCAAATGACCTTGCGGTATCGCAACAGCCGCTCACCATTGATTTCTCACTAGTAACGACTATTGGTCTCCTCTGGGATGTGGGTGGGAATAAGCCTCCATAAGGTTCCAATACTCTCCGCACTCTTCAAGTGGAAGTCTGGTTAGTGCTCTCCTTCCCCGGTCTTCCCATCCTCCTTGACCCTTCACGACTATTTTGTGTGGCATCAGCCGAGGCTGGTGCCATCACTTTGGGGGGGGGGGGGATATTTTATGAAATTTCTTGCAGTTTCTGTTTCGTACTTCTTGTCGTCATCGTATCATCATCATCATCATCATCATCATCATCATCATCATCATCATTATTATTATTATTATTATTACTACTACTACTACTAATACCACCACACTCCAGTTTTAAGAATTATTTGAAATAAGAATACATTATACACTAAAAACTAATAAGAACACAAACCGGTTTCCTTTTAGTATCCACGTCCAGTCTACGCTAATAAATATTTAAACATTCTCTCTCTCTCTCTCTCTCTCTCTCTCTCTCTCTCTCTCTCTCTCTCTCTCTCTCTCTATCTATCTATCTATCTATCTATCTCTCACACACACACACATACATACACACACATGCACACTAATTGTCATACATCTTCTTTCTTTCCTAATAAAACTCTTACGTGACATTAAACACTCTAGAACTAATAAAAAAATGAATCGATTTTGTTTTAGTATCTATTTTCGGTTGACAAAAATAATTATATTTCTATATATAATATATGTGTATGTGTATGTGTGTGTCTATCTCTCTCGTCTATAAGCAACAGTACAGTCAGGTGTATTTGTAAATTGTTTTGTCTTAGACCTTTTTCACAATCAAATTTACTATTTTCATATGAAAATTCAAGTATTTGTTAAATAAAAAATAAACTTAATTTCGCGTTTGAAGTTTAAAGTCAAGATCCGGTGTTTGGATTAAAAATTGATTTTTTCGTCGTGTTGCTGTAAGCAATCCTCATGTAGGGCGATTTATAATTAGCACCCGTGTTAGGCTCGCGTTCGAAGGGTAAATGTGAAAAGCGGTCAGGCAAACACAATTTGCGTATTTTATATATAGAAAAAGAAATATATTTTATATATAGAAAAAGAAATATATTTTATATATAGAAAGAGAAATATATTTTATATATAGAAAAAGAAATATATTTTATATATAGAAAGAGAAATATATTTTATATTGTAGCAGTTACCTCCTCCTTTCAAAACATAACTACACCGGTTTGCCGGTAGGTGTCGCTTTTTCACCGACAGGTGGCACTGTAAAGCGAGACCAGAGTTATCTGCCCTTCTGACTATAAAAACCGTTGCAAACGGAAAATCCATCTCTATTCTTCACCGATCAGATTCGACAGTAGTACGCTGACACTAGCGTTCCGTTTCACTCTTCTCTTCTGGTCAATTGGCCTCGGTAGAACGACGCTAATACACTAGCGTTTCGCATCACGTTTTTCTCTTCACATGGCATCGGCATAACAACTACCAACACACGTGGTCAAACAACGGTAAGAGTTCTCAACTCATTTTCTTTGTGTACGGCTTTCAAAGACTTTCCTCTCGCCGGATTCATTTCCTCTTATACCTTTTTCAAGAACTGTTTTTCCATCGACACACATGCATACATCAAACACTTCATCATTCCACGTACACAGACATTCAATAAACGTTATTTGAACTACTTCATTTTTGTTTATTAATTATTACTCTGTCTTTGCATGCAACAATTGCTTGATTCAACTTTGCACGCTTATAATCCGGGAACATCACCCTCGCGAACCATAACAATTGGTGACCCGAACGTGCAAGCTTTGTTGTATGGGGCAGAGTAATTAATTTCGTACAAGAACAACAAAAAATATATATATATATATATCATTTCTCGTTTTTTCTGTCGTGGTGAAAAAAATTACGCACACATCTTTTTCCTTCTTTTTTCTACCCACGTGGTAGAAATATACAAACAAACAAAAGAAAAGAAGCCGCCATTTTTTTTCTGCCCACGTGGAAATACCCAAACAAAGAAAAACAAAAACATTTCTCGGCTCTCTCCGAATATAAAACAAATTACAATTTCATTTTTTTCTTCTTCTCTTTCTCTACCCACGTGTCGGAAAATTATATACAAAGAAAAAGACAAACTTTTGCCAATCCTTTTTTTTTCTTTTTTGACGAACAAAAGGACCTTACAAGACGCCACTTCCTTTGTTTTGAACACGTGGAGATAAAAAGAAAACAAACGCTCACGCTGCCCATCTTTTTAGTGACCACGTGTTGATAAAAAAATTCAAAAAAATGCCGCCACTCTTTGCCATGACCACGTGTTGATAAAAAAAATTAAAAAAAAAAAAAAAAAAAACACGCCATTTTTTTTTCTCGAACCACGTGGAAATAAAAATTCAAACAACAAAAAAAGAAAATACGAATTTATTTTCTGTTTCAACAACAAGCAAAGAAGGGAAGCCGCCATCTTTTTCTCTAACCACGTGGAAATGAAAATTCAAACAAAAAAAAAAGAAAATACGAATTTTTTTTTCTTTCTTTTCGACAACAAAGAGAAAAGGAAAAGAGAAGCCGCCATTCTTTCTCTACGTGGAAACTAACATTCAAACAAACTAAAACGAAAACAAAAAACGTCATACCGTGTGTGAAACAAATTACGGCTTCATTTTTTTTTTCTTTGTCCCTTCTACCCACGTGTTGGAAATATATATATAAAAGAAAAGAAAACTACAACACACGATGCCAAACACGAACATCACTAAGCCTCAAGACTTAATACTGGTTGTAAAAAGTCAGGCTCAGCAAGCACCAACATCACCCTTCAAGGGCTACCAACCCTCTTCAACAACTGGACGTTCGTTGATAAATAGGAGGACACATCAACTTGAACAACCACATTTTCCCGGACATTCATCAAGCACCAAACATTTCCAGACATCACTGACGACACTATGGAAGAAATCACACCAGTTTAAAATGAGTACAACTGCACAAGCACGACTAAATACTCAACAACTGGACGTTCGTTGATCAACTGGAGGACACATCAACTCGAACGACGCGCTACAACACCAGCACAGACCCACTTGTACCTGGACCTGCTAACTCACTTGCAGACATTTGTGCATCTGACTTTGACCATAGTGTACCACCAATCTCAACAACTAGATGTTTGTTCATCAGTTCCACAACACGGACTAATTAACATGAACAACATCAACAATTGCACAGACCCACTTGTGCTTATTCATCAACAACTGCACCGACTCACTTGTGCTCATTCATCAACAACTGCACAGACTCACTTGTGCTCATTCATCAACAACTGCACAGACTCACTTGTGCTCATTCATCAACAACTGCATAGACTCACTTGTGCTCATTCATCAACAACTGCACAGACTCACTTGTGCTCATTCATCAACAACTGCACAGACTCACTTGTGCTCATTCATCAACAACTGCATAGACTCACTTGTGCTCATTCATCAACAACTGCACAGACTCACTTGTGCTCATTCATCAACAACTGCACAGACTCACTTGTGCTCATTCATCAACAACTGCACAGACTCACTTGTGCTCATTCATCAACAACTGCACAGACTCACTTGTGCTCACTCATCAACACTGCACAGACCCACTTGTGCTCACTCATCAACAACCGCGCAGACCCAAGCACCAAACATTCCCGGACAACACTGACAATTCAACGTTCGTTCATCAGCTCCGCATCACGCAGACTAATCAACATGAACAACGCCACCAACAAGTGCAAATTCGCTTGCGCTCAAACTTGATGGAGACCCAATTGCATGCAAACAACACACAGATCCACACGCGTTACAAACACTCAATTCCGCAAACGCACTTGCGATCAATCATTCAATTCAGATAAAAAAAAAAAGAAATAAGTAGTGTGCACACTACTTTTTCTAATCTTCAACAGCAAAACAGACATACCCACAAAGAATGCTTCTCATCTACAACTGTACATATTGAATAATATTTTCAATAATTTTCAATCTGGGGGGGAGTCCTTGTAGCAGTTACCTCCTCCTTTCAAAACATAACTACACCGGTTTGCCGGTAGGTGTCGCTTTTTCACCGACAGATGGCACTGTAAAGCGACACCAGAGTTATCTGCCCTTCTGACTATGAAAACCGTTGCAAACGGAACATCCATCTCTCTTCTTCACCGATCAGATTCGACAGTAGTACGCTGACACTAGCGTTCCGTTTCACTCTTCTCTTCTGGTCAATTGGCCTCGGTAGAACGACGCTAATACACTAGCGTTTCGCATCACGCTTTTCTCTTCACATGGCATCGGCATAAAAACTACCAACACACGTGGTCAAACAACGGTAAGAGTTCTCAACTCATTTTCTTTGTGTACGGTTTTCAAAGACTTTCCTCTCGCCGGATTCATTTCCTCTTATACCTTTTTCAAGAACTGTTTTTCCATCGACACACATGCATACATCACACACTTCATCATTCCACGTACACACACGTTCAATAAACGTTATTTGAACTACTTCATTTTTGTTTATTAATTATTACTCTGTCTTTGCATGCAACATTGCTTGATTTACTGAACACGTTTATAGTCGCGGGAACATCACCCGCGATCCTAACAATATATAGAAAAAGAAATTTGAATACCGTGAAAAACGAAAATTGGGAGCAAGATATATGAAATATAAAATTGATGAATACAACGATAGATTGAAAAGGAACATTAGTTTCTATTTCTATGAAGTTATGTGTATATGTTTATATATTTCTATGTACATGATTCACTCCTAAACTATATAAAGTAAGGTATGTGTATATGTTAATATATTTCTATGTACATGATTCACTCCTAAACTATATAAAGTTGTGCACGTGTATATGTGCATATATTTCTATGTACATGATTCACTTCTAAACTATATAAAGTTGTGCACGTGTATATGTGTATATATTTCTATGTACATGATTCACTCCTAAACTATATAAAGTTGTGCACGTGTATATGTGTATATATTTCTATGTACATGATTCACTCCTAAACTATATAAAGTTGTGCACGTGTATATGTGTATATCTTTCTATGTACATGATTCACTTCTAAACTATATAAAGTTGTGCACGTGTATATGTGTATATATTTCTATGTACATGATTCACTCCTAAACTATATAAAGTTGTGCTCGTGTATATGTTTATATATTTCTATGTACATGATTCACTCCTAAACTATATAAAGTTGTGCACGTGTATATGTGTATATATTTCTATGTACATGATTCACTTCTAAACTATATAAAGTTGTGCACGTATATATGTTTATATATTTCTATGTACATGATTCACTCCTAAACTATATAAAGTTGTGCACGTGTATATGTTTATATATTTCTATGTACATGATTCACTCCTAAACTATATAAAGTTGTACACGTGTATATGTGTATATATTTCTATGTACATGATTCACTCCTAAACTATATAAAGTTGTGCACGTGTATATGTGTATATATTTCTATGTACATGATTCACTCCTAAATTATATAAAGTTGTGCACGTGTATATGTTTATATATTTCTATGTACATGATTCACTCCTAAACTATATAAAGTTGTGCACGTGTTTCTGTGTATATATTTCTATGTACATGATTCACTCCTAGACTATATAAAGTTGTGCACGTGTATATGTTTATATATTTCTATGTACATGATTCACTCCTAAACTATATAAAGTTGTGCACGTGTATATGTGTATATCTTTCTATGTACATGATTCACTCCTAAACTATATAAAGTTGTGCACGTGTATATGTGTATATCTTTCTATGTACATGATTCACTCCTAAACTATATAAAGTTGTGCACGTGTATATGTGTATATATTTCTATGTACATGATTCACTCCTAAACTATATAAAGTTGTGCACGTGTATATGTGTATATATTTCTATGTACATGACTCACTCCTAAACTATATAAAGTTGTGCACGTGTATATGTGTATATATTTCTATGTACATGATTCACTCCTAAACTATATAAAGTTGTGCACGTGTATATGTTTATATATTTCTGTGTACATGATTCACTCTTAAACTATATAAAGTTGTGCACGTGTATATGTGTATATATTTCTATGTACATGATTCACTCCTAAACTATATAAAGTTGTGCACGTGTATATGTTTATATATTTCTATGTACATGATTCACTCCTAAACTATATAAAGTTGTGCACGTGTATATGTTTATATATTTCTATGTACATGATTCACTCCTAAACTATATAAAGTTGTGCACGTGTATATGTTTATATATTTCTATGTACATGATTCACTCCTAAACTATATAAAGTTGTGCACGTGTATATGTTTATATATTTCTATGTACATGATTCACTCTTAAACTATATAAAGTTGTGCACGTGTATATGTTTATATATTTCTATGTACATGATTCACTCCTAAACTATATAAAGTTGTGCACGTGTATATGTTTATATATTTCTGTGTACATGATTCACTCTTAAACTATATAAAGTTGTGCACGTGTATATGTGTATATATTTCTATGTACATGATTCACTCCTAAACTATATAAAGTTGTGCACGTGTATATGTTTATATATTTCTATGTACATGATTCACTCCTAAACTATATAAAGTTGTGCACGTGTATATGTGTATATATTTCTATGTACATGACTCACTCCTAAACTATATAAAGTTGTGCACGTGTATATGTTAATATATTTTTATGTACATGACTCACTCCTAAACTATATAAAGTTGTGCTCGTGTATATGTGTATATATTTCTATGTACATGACTCACTCCTAAACTATATAAAGTTGTGCACGTGTATATGTGTATATATTTCTATGTACATGATTCACTCCTAAACTATATAAAGTTGTGCACGTGTATATGTTAATATATTTCTATGTACATGACTCACTCCTAAACTATATAAAGTTGTGCACGTGTATATGTGTATATCTTTCTATGTACATGATTCACTCCTAAACTCTATAAAGTTGTGCACGTGTATATGTGTATATCTTTCTATGTACATGATTCACTCCTGAACTATATAAAGTTGTGCATGTGTATATATTTCTATGTACATGACTCACTCCTAAACTATATAAAGTTGTGCACGTGTATATGTGTACATATTTCTATGTACATGATTCACTCCTAAACTATATAAAGTTGTGCACGTGTATATGTGTATATATTTCTATGTACATGATTCACTCCTAAACTATATAAAGTTGTGCACGTGTATATGTGTATATATTTCTATGTACATGATTCACTCCTAAACTATTTAAAGTTGTGCACGTGTATATGTGTATATATTTCTATGTACATGATTCACTCCTAAACTATATAAAGTTGTGCACGTGTATATGTGTATATATTTCTATGTACATGATTCACTCCTAAACTATATAAAGTTGTGCACGTGTATATGTGTATATATTTCTATGTACATGACTCACTCCTAAACTATATAAAGTTGTGCACGTGTATATGTGTATATATTTCTATGTACATGATTCACTCCTAAACTATATAAAGTTGTGCACGTGTATATGTTTATATATTTCTGTGTACATGATTCACTCTTAAACTATATAAAGTTGTGCACGTGTATATGTGTATATATTTCTATGTACATGATTCACTCCTAAACTATATAAAGTTGTGCACGTGTATATGTTTATATATTTCTATGTACATGATTCACTCCTAAACTATATAAAGTTGTGCACGTGTATATGTTTATATATTTCTATGTACATGATTCACTCCTAAACTATATAAAGTTGTGCACGTGTATATGTTTATATATTTCTATGTACATGATTCACTCCTAAACTATATAAAGTTGTGCACGTGTATATGTTTATATATTTCTATGTACATGATTCACTCCTTAACTATATAAAGTTGTGCACGTGTATATGTTTATATATTTCTATGTACATGATTCACTCCTAAACTATATAAAGTTGTGCACGTGTATATGTTTATATATTTCTGTGTACATGATTCACTCTTAAACTATATAAAGTTGTGCACGTGTATATGTGTATATATTTCTATGTACATGATTCACTCCTAAACTATATAAAGTTGTGCACGTGTATATGTTTATATATTTCTATGTACATGATTCACTCCTAAACTATATAAAGTTGTGCACGTGTATATGTGTATATATTTCTATGTACATGACTCACTCCTAAACTATATAAAGTTGTGCACGTGTATATGTTAATATATTTTTATGTACATGACTCACTCCTAAACTATATAAAGTTGTGCTCGTGTATATGTGTATATATTTCTATGTACATGATTCACTCCTAAACTATAAAAAGTTGTGCACGTGTATATGTGTATATATTTCTATGTACATGATTCACTCCTAAACTATATAAAGTTGTGCACGTGTATATGTTTATATATTTCTATGTACATGACTCACTCCTAAACTATAAAAAGTTGTGCACGTGTATATGTGTATATCTTTCTATGTACATGATTCACTCCTAAACTATATAAAGTTGTGCACGTGTATATGTTTATATATTTCTATGTACATGACTCACTCCTAAACTATAAAAAGTCGTGCACGTGTATATGTGTATATCTTTCTATGTACATGATTCACTCTTAAACTATATAAAGTTGTGCACGTGTATATGTTTATATATTTCTGTGTACATGATTCACTCTTAAACTATATAAAGTTGTGCACGTGTATATGTTTATATATTTCTGTGTACATGATTCACTCTTAAACTATATAAAGTTGTGCACGTGTATATGTGTATATCTTTCTGTGTACATGATTCACTCTTAAACTATATAAAGTTGTGCATGTGTATATGTTTATATATTTCTATGTAGATGATTCACTCCTAAACTATATAAAGTTGTGCACGTGTATATGTTTATATATTTCTGTGTACATGATTCACTCCTAAACTATATAAAGTTGTGCACGTGTATATGTTTATATATTTCTGTGTACATGATTCACTCCTAAACTATATAAAGTTGTGCACGTGTATATGTTTATATATTTCTGTGTACATGATTCACTCCTAAACTATATAAAGTTGTGCACGTGTATATGTGTATATATTTCTATGTACATGATTCACTCCTAAACTATATAAAGTTGTGCACGTGTATATGTTTATATATTTCTATGTACATGATTCACTCCTAAACTCTGTAAAGTTGTGCACGTGTATATGTGTATATATTTCTGTGTACATGATTCACTCCTAAACTATATAAAGTTGTGCACGTGTATATGTTTATATATTTCTGTGTACATGATTCACTCTTAAACTCTATAAAGTTGTGCACGTGTATATGTTTATATATTTCTATGTACATGATTCACTCCTAAACTATATAAAGTTGTGCACGTGTATATGTTTATATATTTCTGTGTACATGATTCACTCCTAAACTCTATAAAGTTGTGCATGTGTATATGTTCATATATTTCTATGTACATGATTCACTCCTAAACTATATAAACTTGTGTACGTGTATATGTTAATATATTTTTATGTACATGACTCACTCCTAAACTATATAAAGTTGTGCTCGTGTATATGTGTATATATTTCTATGTACATGACTCACTCCTAAACTATAAAAAGTTGTGCACGTGTATATGTGTATATATTTCTATGTACATGATTCACTCCTAAACTATATAAAGTTGTGCACGTGTATATGTTTATATATTTCTATGTACATGACTCACTCCTAAACTATAAAAAGTTGTGCACGTGTATATGTGTATATCTTTCTATGTACATGATTCACTCCTAAACTATATAAAGTTGTGCACGTGTATATGTTTATATATTTCTATGTACATGACTCACTCCTAAACTATAAAAAGTTGTGCACGTGTATATGTGTATATCTTTCTATGTACATGATTCACTCTTAAACTATATAAAGTTGTGCACGTGTATATGTTTATATATTTCTGTGTACATGATTCACTCCTAAACTATATAAAGTTGTGCACGTGTATATGTGTATATCTTTCTGTGTACATGATTCACTCCTAAACTATATAAAGTTGTGCACGTGTATATGTTTATATATTTCTGTGTACATGATTCACTCTTAAACTATATAAAGTTGTGCACGTGTATATGTTTATATATTTCTGTGTACATGATTCACTCCTAAACTATATAAAGTTGTGCACGTGTATATGTTTATATATTTCTGTGTACATGATTCACTCTTAAACTATATAAAGTTGTGCACGTGTATATGTTTATATATTTCTGTGTACATGATTCACTCCTAAACTATATAAAGTTGTGCACGTGTATATGTTTATATATTTCTGTGTACATGATTCACTCCTAAACTATATAAAGTTGTGCACGTGTATATGTGTATATATTTCTATGTACATGATTCACTCCTAAACTATATAAAGTTGTGCACGTGTATATGTTTATATATTTCTATGTACATGATTCACTCCTAAACTCTGTAAAGTTGTGCACGTGTATATGTGTATATATTTCTGTGTACATGATTCACTCCTAAACTATATAAAGTTGTGCACGTGTATATGTTTATATATTTCTGTGTACATGATTCACTCCTAAACTCTATAAAGTTGTGCACGTGTATATGTTTATATATTTCTATGTACATGATTCACTCCTAAACTATATAAAGTTGTGCACGTGTATATGTTTATATATTTCTGTGTACATGATTCACTCCTAAACTCTATAAAGTTGTGCATGTGTATATGTTTATATATTTCTATGTACATGATTCACTCCTAAACTATATAAACTTGTGTACGTGTATATGTTTATATATTTCTATGTACATGATTTACTCCTAAACTCTATAAACTTGTGCACGTGTATATGTTTATATATTTCTATGTACATGATTCACTCCTAAACTATATAAAGTTGTGCACGTGTATATGTTTATATATTTCTATGTACATGATTCACTCCTAAACTATATTAAGTTGTGCACGTGTATATGTTTATATATTTCTGTGTACATGATTCACTCCTAAACTATATAAAGTTGTGCATGTGTATATGTTTATATATTTCTATGTACATGATTCACTCCTAAACTATATAAAGTTGTGCACGTGTATATGTTTATATATTTCTATGTACATGATTCACTCCTAAACTATATATAGTTGTGCACGTGTATATGTTTATATATTATTATGTACAGGATTCATTCCTAAACTAATTAACCGATCATTATGAATTTTGGAAGTGTAAGGTATCGTAATGTGTCCAATTCTGGAAGTCCATCGTGAAAATTCAGATAAAACCTCCGATTTTTGTGAAATTTGAACAATAGGTATTAGTCATCAATTAATAAATATTCACCAAATTTTAGTTTTTTTGGAGTATTTTTAAGGGTATTTAGGGGACATAATATGGCAAAACCTTTCATTTAAAAATTCAAATATTTCAGATTTGCATTAAATTTCATCCATAATCATTAGACACCAATAGTACAAGATTCCCTGAATTTCAATTTCTTTTTAAGACCTCTTAAGCTTAAGCCTTAAATTTTATATATGGTCTAGAATCAAGACCATGTAATTGATGTTCATCAAAATCGGAATAAGGATTCTAGGCATCAGGTTTAGTAGCATTGTATCTTAATTTTTATCTTCGTTAAGGGACATAAAAGTGGTGCAAAATTGTTCTGTTCTGGGACGACTGGTATTGTTCTAGTTAAATCTTAAATAGATATTAAGTAGGATAGAATGAATACCGAACAGTTTAAATACTCGCTTATCACAGTTTAGTAAAAGTGTAGAATCGAAGTCGGCGTCTGGCAGTGGAGAGGGTGAGCGTTATTTGTTGTATTCGCGACCAAAAAAATAGTCCGTTTTGGTTTGGCATTCAGAAACCGCCATTTTCCCGTCGTTAAAAGAATTCGCTATCATTTACCGTATAGACAGTTTTTTCGGTGCGATTCGACCACGAGCGTCGCATTAACGATCTGATGTTGATTACACAGAATAGCATGACGCGAACAACTGAAAGGCCAGGATGTTGAGAGTGATGCAATTTGCATAGACGTTTGCACATTTTATTTCTGAAACACCCGGATGTGAAATTTGGGAGAATATAAAAGAAAGAAAGAAAAAAAAACTTGTTTGACGGAAGGTAGGGGGAGAAAAAGATTACGGTGCATCTGGGGGGGGTGGCGATCGATTACTTTACTGTTCACGGTTCGCGACGGTGTCAGTGTGACGAGTAAATCGTCTTTTTTTTTCTGAAGTGCTTCATCGGCTAAAACCTATTAAAGTCACCTAAATATTCCGAATGCAATAGTACATCGACTTTTTAGTGTAACGTGGTGAATATTGAGGATTACTAGACGAATCAAAAATGCTTGAGAAATAAATGGAGAATCGAGGCGTAGGAGAGTGAACAAGTGAGAGATTCAAAATATAGAAAACGATCTGGCGGTTGAAGCTTGGAACTAGAAGCTACGCAACAACCAGGAAATTATGAAAATCGTCTCCACAACTTTAACCTTGCCGCGCATATTATTGTTAAACGACACCAAATAATAAAGTTGTCATAAATTATCATGAATTTTGATTCGACCAATTAATTTTATTTGTTTGTTTTTTTTTTCGTGAGAGTCAGGGACATCGAGGAATACGTTTCGCCTCCATTAGTAGTCATTACAGACTTTTTCGGAAGTCAGCTGAACTTGAAGGCACGTGGTTCAAGAACAAGTTAGATCAGCTACGTAGAATTTATGTAAAGAAATTCATGAGTTAGGGTTAGAGTCGGGTTAGTTCTGTCAAAAATTAATGGGTTAGGGTGAGGATTAGTTTTGTAAAGAAATTAATGGGTTAGGGTTGGGGGTGGGGTTAGGACTAGTTCTGTAAAGAAATTAATGGGTGAGGGTTAGTTCTGTAAAAAGATTAATGAGTTAGGGTTAGTGTTAGTTCGGTAAAGAAATTAATGGGTTAGGGTTAGGGCTAGTTCTGTAAAGAAATTCATGGGTTAGGGTTAGTTATGTAAAGAAATTCATGGGTTAGAGTTAGGGTTAGAGTTAGGGTTAGTTATGTAAAGAAATTCATGGGTTAGCGTTAGGTTTAGCTCTGTAAAGAAATTAATGGGTTAGAGTTAGGGTAGTTCTGTAAAGAAATTAATGGGTTAGCGTTAGGTTTAGTTCTGTAAAGAAATTCATGGGTTAGCGTTAGGTTTAGCTCTGTAAAGAAATTACTGGGTTAGCGTTAGGTTTAGTTCTGTAAAGAAATTACTGGGTTAGCGTTAGGTTTAGCTCTGTAAAGAAATTACTGGGTTAAGATGATACACTGAATGAGCATGATTTAGTAAGCCTGTCATTGATGCACGCCAAGGTACGTTACTCATATAATTCAAATGTGTTGTATTATCGATTCATCCAGCACGAATCTCGGGAGGCGGGGGCACATGTTCTTGTATTCTATTTTTAGCCTGTATTGATCCCGTCTATACAGTCAGCCTCCCAATGGCATTTCTAATAATAAATTACTGAACTAATGTTGTGGGAAAGTAGAGACAGGCAATATTTGCGGCTGGAAGTTAGTGCTTCTAGTGTAGAATAAGAAATCTAGAAATTGACAGAATCTGGAAATTGACAGAATCTGGAAATTGACAGAATGAAAACCATTTTGCACCCGATTGGTGATTAGCTTCACAAATTGAGTTTTAACGTTGCCAATTTGCAGGAGGCGAAAGTAAACTGGACATTTCTTAAGACTAAATAGTTTGGCTTTATTATTACTCATTTTTCTTCAGTCATGAATATATCCGCCTATATACGATGCACAGTTACTAGACCAACCCGACAATCTGCCAAATCCCATCCATTCACTGTGGAGATCCCCAGATTCTGAAGAGCCTTCTACTCTAAAAGCTTCTTTCCTCGTGCTGCTGGACTCTGGAACTACCTCCCTGCCCCCTGTTTTTCTTGACGAGTACCGTCAAGCAGAAATGTAAAACTAATGTAAACAGACATCTCGCTGCACAGCTCCTAATTTAGGTTGACACCCCTCCCCAAACCCTCAACCTCAACCTTGCGGCCTGCTTTGTTTCGGGTGAACTATGTAAAAAAAATGTAACTTTGATAAATGTTCATTGAATTATTATTAATTGAATATATATATATATATATATATATATATATATATATATATATACAGTACCGTCCAAAATTAATGAACAAAAATTAAATCTTCTGAATCTAAACAGAATTATATATTAACTTTTGTGAAAATTTCACTGAATATACACATTATGTAGTTGGACTTTTATCGAGATTTTCAGATGAATTAAAATAATATTTTTAAAGTTATCCACTATTTTGCAGATTTCAAGTGTCCAAAATTAAGGAACAAAATATCATTTTTAATTAAATCACATTAAAAAGGCTAACGAGATTTAATATTTGGTACTTCCACCTTTGTTTTCAATAACTGCTGCACATCTACGACTGCAGGATTTCACTAAATTTTAACATTAGGCCACAGTTATCTTGGCCTATTTATTTTTCAGTTTCAGCCACAAGTCTTCGATGTTTTCCGGATTCTTTGCCATAACATTCTGTCCTAGAGTCTTCTATAAGTTTTCTATAGGGTTCATATCAGGACTTTGAGCAAGCCAGTCCATTACCTCTACTTCTTGATCAGCCAGATAATTCATGACAAGCTTTGCCTTATGGCAGGGAACATTATTCTGCATAAAAGAAGGCTTTTCGATACCAGAATTGTGCAACACTGGCTAAACATACTGTTCTAAATCATTCTTGTATACAGTGGCATTTACTCTAGTATTTAAGCGTACAAGTGGTGATGTACCCTGCCATGATATCATGCCGAAAACCATCACGCTACCTCCACCAAATTTAACAGTTTTTTCGCCTTTTCTTCTTCTTACAATTTTTTTTCCATCACTGCCAAATACATTAAATTTTTATTCGTCACTGGAATAAACTGTTTTCCAATTTTCTTTTTACCATATAACATGCTTTTTCGGGAACGCCAATCTAGCTGCTTAGTTTTTTTTTATTTCTTAGCGACTTTTTTCGAGGAGATCTTGCAAAAAGACCTATTTCGGGCAACCTTCTGGACACAATTTGTCGTGAAACATTCGTGACACCTTCCATTTGTTTAGAAATGTTGCCAACTGTAAGGAAACGGTCTTTTAACACTATGCGTTGTATAACTCTGTCCTCTTTTGCCGTTGTCTTTCTTGGTCTACAAGGTTTCTTTGTGTTAATTAACCTTCCAGTTTCTTTATAGAGTTTGAGAACTCGGCTTACAACACTTTTTGAACGTTTCACACGTTTTCCGATTTCTTCCATTGTCAACTTTTCCTTTCTTAATTTGATGATTTTTGCTTTGTCGCTTAAATCAGTTTTATTTCTTTTTGACATGATTGATATTGCGGGCAGTGATGATAATTAAAGTTAAGAATATTTATTTTCATCATTTTATACAAAAACACCTACTGTTGTTAACTTTAAACAATTATTTATCCTTAATGTTCCTTAATTTTTGACACTTGAAATATGTTAAATGGTGGATAACTAAAATAATATTATTTTAATTCATCTGAAAGAGATTTTCAGATGAATTTACATATGTAGTGAAATTTTCACAAATATTAAAATGTAATTTATTTGAGATTAGGAAGATTTTATTTTTGTTCCTTAATTTTGGGCGGTACTATATATATATATATATATATATATATATATATATATATATATATATATATATATATATATATATATATAATTATTTAATAATAAATATTTAATTGTTATCTACAAACAGATACGTTTCATCCTTGTGGAATAATCAGTATCGAGATAACTATTCAAACGGGTCGCAAGATCCGAACCCGTAACAGGAGCCAACTTTAACTCCAAATCCGAACGCCCTAAACGATAAGGCAAATCTGTATAGCTACACGAAGTGATGAGAAATAAATCCTATTATGCCGAGTAGGCGGGAAACAATAGTCAACCGTCATAACAGTGTATAACAAGAAGATAAAATGATAATGGAATTATGTTAGCTACGAACGTTTCAGAAATATTAATGGTCTGGTTATGTTTGAAAATAAGATTATGATGCAATTATGTTAGCTACGAACGTTTCAGAAATATTAATGGTCTGGTTATGTTTGAAAATAAGATTATGATGCAATTATGTTAGCTACGAACGTTTCAGAAATATTAATGGTCTGGTTATGTTTGAAAAAAAGGTTATGATGCAATTATGTTAGCTACGAACGTTTCAGAAATATTAATGGTCTGGTTATGTTTGAAAAAAAGGTTATGATGCAGTTATGTCAGCTACGAACGTTTCAGAAATATTAATGGTCTGGTTATGTTTGAAGATAAGATTATGATGCAATTATGTAAGCTACGAACGTTTCAGAAATATTAATGGTCTGGTTATGTTTGAAAAAAAGGTTATGATGCAATTATGTTAGCTACGAACGTTTCAGAAATATTAATGGTCTGGTTATGTTTGAAAAAAAGGTTATGATGCAGTTATGTCAGCTACGAACGTTTCAGAAATATTAATGGTCTGGTTATGTTTGAAGATAAGATTATGATGCAATTATGTTAGCTACGAACGTTTCAGAAATATTAATGGTCTGGTTATGTTTGAAGATAAGATTATGATGCAATTATGTTAGCTACGAACGTTTCAGAAATATTAATGGTCTGGTTATGTTTGAAAAAAAGATTATGATGCAATTATGTTAGCTACGAACGTTTCAGAAATATTAATGGTCTGGTTATGTTTGAAGATAAGATTATGATGCAATTATGTTAGCTACCCACGTTTCAGAAATATTAATGGTCTGGTTATGTTTGAAGATAAGATTATGATGCAATTATGTTAGCTACGAACGTTTCAGAAATATTAATGGTCTGGTTATGTTTGAAAATAAGATTATGATGCAATTATGTTAGCTACGAACGTTTCAGAAATATTAATGGTCTGGTTATGTTTGAAGATAAGATTATGATGCAATTATGTTAGCTACGAACGTTTCAGAAATATTAATGGTCTGGTTATGTTTGAAAATAAGATTATGATGCAATTATGTTAGCTACGAACGTTTCAGAAATATTAATGGTCTGGTTATGTTTGAAAATAAGATTATGATGCAATTATGTTAGCTACGAACGTTTCAGAAATATTAATGGTCTGGTTATGTTTGAAGATAAGATTATGATGCAATTATGTTAGCTACGAACGTTTCAGAAATATTAATGGTCTGGTTATGTTTGAAAAAAAGGTTATGATGCAGTTATGTCAGCTACGAACGTTTCAGAAATATTAATGGTCTGGTTATGTTTGAAGATAAGATTATGATGCAATTATGTTAGCTACGAACGTTTCAGAAATATTAATGGTCTGGTTATGTTTGAAAAAAAAGTTTATGATGCAATTATGTTAGCTACGAACGTTTCAGAAATATTAATGGTCTGGTTATGTTTGAAAAAAAGGTTATGATGCAATTATGTTAGCTACGAACATTTCAGAAATATTAATGGTCTGGTTATGTTTGAAAAAAAGGTTATGATGCAGTTATGTCAGCTACGAACGTTTCAGAAATATTAATGGTCTGGTTATGTTTGAAGATAAGATTATGATGCAATTATGTTAGCTACGAACGTTTCAGAAATATTAATGGTCGGGTTATGTTTGAAAAAAAGGTTATGATGCAATTATGTTAGCTACGAACGTTTCAGAAATATTAATGGTCTGGTTATGTTTGAAACAAAAGGTTATGATGCAATTATGTCAGCTACGAACGTTTCAGAAATATTAATGGTCTGGTTATGTTTGAAAATAAGATTATGATGCAATTATGTTAGCTACGAACGTTTCAGAAATATTAATGGTCTGGTTATGTTTGAAGATAAGATTATGATGCAATTAGGTTAGCTACGAACGTTTCAGAAATATTAATGGTCTGGTTATGTTTGAAAATAAGATTATGATGCAATTATGTTAGCTACGAACGTTTCAGAAATATTAATGGTCTGGTTATGTTTGAAAATAAGATTATGATGCAATTATGTTAGCTACGAACGTTTCAGAAATATTGATGGTCTGTTTATATTTGAAAAAATAAGATGATAATGCAATTATGTTAGCTACGAACGTTTAAGAAATATTAATGGTCTGGTTATGTTTAAAAATAAGATTATGATGCAATTATGTTAGCTACGAACGTTTCAGAAATATTAATGGTCTGGTTATGTTTGAAAATAAGATTATGATGCAATTATGTAAGCTACGAACGTTTTAGAAATATTAATAGTCTGGTTATGTTTGAAAATAAGATTATGATGCAATTATGTCGGCTACGAACGTTTCAGAAATATTAATGGTCTGGTTATGTTTGAAAAAATGATGATAATGCAATTATGTTAGCTACGAACGTTTCAGAAATATTAATGGTCTGGTTATGTTTAAAAATAAGATTATGATGCAATTATGTAAACTACGAACGTTTCAGAAATATTAATTGTCTGGTTATGTTTGAAAATAAGATTATGATGCAATTATGTTAGCTACGAACGTTTCAGAAATATTAATGGTCGGGTTATGTTTGAAAAAAAGGTTATGATGCAATTATGTTAGCTACGAACGTTTCTGAAATATTAATGGTCTGGTTATGTTTGAAAAAAAGGTTATGATGCAATTATTTTAGCTACGAACGTTTCAGAAATATTAATGGTCTGGTTATGTTTGAAGATAAGATTATGATGCAATTATGTTAGCTACGAACGTTTCAGAAATATTAATGGTCTGGTTATGTTTGAAGATAAGATTATGATGCAATTATGTTAGCTACGAACGTTTCAGAAATATTAATGGTCTGGTTATGTTTGAAGATAAGATTATGATGCAATTATGTTAGCTACGAACGTTTCAGAAATATTAATGGTCTGGTTATGTTTGAAAATAAGATGATGATGCAATTATGTTAGCTACGAACGTTTCAGAAATATTAATGGTCTGGTTATGTTTGAAGATAAGATTATGATGCAATTATGTTAGCTACGAACGTTTCAGAAATATTAATGGTCTGGTTATGTTTGAAGATAAGATTATGATGCAATTATGTTAGCTACGAACGTTTCAGAAATATTAATGGTCTGGTTATGTTTGAAAATAAGATTATGATGCAATTATGTTAGCTACGAACGTTTCAGAAATATTAATGGTCTGGTTATGTTTGAAGATAAGATTATGATGCAATTATGTTAGCTACGAACGTTTCAGAAATATTAATGGTCTGGTTATGTTTGAAAATAAGATTATGATGCAATTATGTTAGCTATGAACGTTTCAGAAATATTAATGGTCTGGTTATGTTTGAAAATAAGATTATGATGCAATTATGTTAGCTACGAACGTTTCAGAAATATTAATGGTCTGGTTATGTTTGAAAATAAGATTATGATGCAATTATGTTAGCTATGAACGTTTCAGAAATATTGATGGTCTGTTTATATTTGAAAAAATAAGATGATAATGCAATTATGTCAGCTACGAACGTTTAAGAAATATTAATGGTCTGGTTATGTTTAAAAATAAGATTATGATGCAATTATGTAAACTACGAACGTTTCAGAAATATTAATGGTCTGGTTATGTTTGAAAATAAGATTATGATGCAATTATGTAAGCTACGAACGTTTTAGAAATATTAATGGTCTGGTTATGTTTGAAAATAAGATTATGATGCAATTATGTAAGCTACGAACGTTTCAGAAATATTAATTATCTGGTTATGTTTGAAAATAAGATGATAATGAAATTATGTTAGCTACGAACGTTTTAGAAATATTAATGGTCTGGTTATGTTTGAAAATAAGATTATGATGCAATTATGTCGGCTACGAACGTTTCAGAAATATTAATGGTCTGGTTATGTTTGAAAAAATGATGATAATGCAATTATGTTAGCTACGAACGTTTCAGAAATATTAATGGTCTGGTTATGTTTGAAAAAAAGGTTATGATGCAGTTATGTCAGCTACGAACGTTTCAGAAATATTAATGGTCTGGTTATGTTTGAAGATAAGATTATGATGCAATTATGTTAGCTACGAACGTTTCAGAAATATTAATGGTCTGGTTATGTTTAAAAATAAGATTATGATGCAATTATGTAAACTACGAACGTTTCAGAAATATTAATAGTATGGTTATGTTTGAAAATAAGATTATGATGCAATTATGTCGGCTACGAACGTTTCAGAAATATTAATGGTCTGGTTATGTTTGAAAAAAAGGTTATGATGCAATTATGTTAGCTACGAACGTTTCAGAAATATTAATGGTCTGGTTATGTTTGAAAAAAAGGTTATGATGCAGTTATGTCAGCTACGAACGTTTCAGAAATATTAATGGTCTGGTTATGTTTGAAGATAAGATTATGATGCAATTATGTTAGCTACGAACGTTTCACAAATATTAATGGTCTGGTTATGTTTGAAGATAAGATTATGATGCAATTATGTTAGCTACGAACGTTTCAGAAATATTAATGGTCTGGTTATGTTTGAAAATAAGATTATGATGCAATTATGTTAGCTACGAACGTTTCAGAAATATTAATGGTCTGGTTATGTTTGAAGATAAGATTATGATGCAATTATGTTAGCTACGAACGTTTCAGAAATATTAATGGTCTGGTTATGTTTGAAGATAAGATTATGATGCAATTATGTTAGCTACGAACGTTTCAGAAATATTAATGGTCTGGTTATGTTTGAAAATAAGATTATGATGCAATTATGTTAGCTACGAACGTTTCAGAAATATTAATGGTCTGGTTATGTTTGAAGATAAGATTATGATGCAATTATGTTAGCTACGAACGTTTCAGAAATATTAATGGTCTGGTTATGTTTGAAAATAAGATTATGATGCAATTATGTTAGCTATGAACGTTTCAGAAATATTAATGGTCTGGTTATGTTTGAAAATAAGATTATGATGCAATTATGTTAGCTACGAACGTTTCAGAAATATTAATGGTCTGGTAATGTTTGAAAATAAGATTATGATGCAATTATGTTAGCTATGAACGTTTCAGAAATATTAATGGTCTGGTTATGTTTGAAGATAAGATTATGATGCAATTATGTTAGCTATGAACGTTTCAGAAATATTAATGGTCTGGTTATGTTTGAAAATAAGATTATGATGCAATTATGGTAGCTATGAACGTTTCAGAAATATTAATGGTCTGGTTATGTTTGAAAATAAGATTATGATGCAATTATGTTAGCTATGAACGTTTCAGAAATATTAATGGTCTGGTTATGTTTGAAAATAAGATTATGATGCAATTATGTTAGCTACGAACGTTTCAGAAATATTAATGGTCTGGTTATGTTTGAAGATAAGATTATGATGCAATTATGTTAGCTACGAACGTTTCAGAAATATTAATGGTCTGGTTATGTTTGAAGATAAGATTATGATGCAATTATGTTAGCTACGAACGTTTCAGAAATATTAATGGTCTGGTTATGTTTGAAAATAAGATTATGATGCAATTATGTTAGCTACGAACGTTTCAGAAATATTAATGGTCTGGTTATGTTTGAAGATAAGATTATGATGCAATTATGTTAGCTACGAACGTTTCAGAAATATTAATGGTCTGGTTATGTTTGAAAATAAGATTATGATGCAATTATGTCGGCTACGAACGTTTCAGAAATATTAATGGTCTGGTTATGTTTGAAAATAAGATTATGATGCAATTATGTTAGCTACGAACGTTTCAGAAATATTAATGGTCTGGTTATGTTTGAAAATAAGATTATGATGCAATTATGTTAGCTACGAACGTTTCAGAAATATTAATGGTCTGGTTATGTTTGAAGATAAGATTATGATGCAATTATGTTAGCTATGAACGTTTCAGAAATATTAATGGTCTGGTTATGTTTGAAAATAAGATTATGATGCAATTATGTTAGCTATGAACGTTTCAGAAATATTAATGGTCTGGTTATGTTTGAAAATAAGATTATGATGCAATTATGTTAGCTATGAACGTTTCAGAAATATTAATGGTCTGGTTATGTTTGAAAATAAGATTATGATGCAATTATGTTAGCTACGAACGTTTCAGAAATATTAATGGTCTGGTTATGTTTGAAAATAAGATTATGATGCAATTATGTTAGCTATGTAGCTGGTTCCGGTATCGTATGATATAGCAGAGAACATTCGGAATCATGCTATGCGTGAATCGGCCTTGTCCATAAAAATAGGGAATGTGAAAGGACAACTGCGATTCAATGAATGGCATTTTGGGGGGGGTCACTCTGTAAGATGACCATCTGAGCAACAAAACATTTTCTGAGCCTGATATTTCCACCAAGGTGGTCAGTGAGAATCGACCACAATACTTCTGTAAAGCATTAAAATAATTCGCTCAGCAATGGCAATTTGACTATGTGACGTCATTGCACTGACACATTCCTCTTTTGCCACTGCCTTCATATTCGATGTGGTGGCTCTCTTCAGTATAGGAATAATGTGATGGATTGTTTTGATAGACTATTTTTTTAATCTGGGGGTATGGTCCGATAAGTGTTAAGCCCATTCAGGATCCCATCTCCTACTAATGAGACCATCACTAAGATAGTGTCCTCTCATATCATTGAACGGCGATAAAATAAAGACTGTTAGATTTTCGTTACTAAAACTTGGTGAACACGCAAGGCATCGACTAACGTTTACTTGTGTTAAATTTGGTTGGATTGTGAATGTTCTTAACGATTCCGAGGAATGTATGTGTATGTTATGACAGCGATATTAATGTAGAGACAATCCTTTGTAATAAAAGCTTTCGAGGCAGAAAGAGCAAGAAATGTGTGTGCGAGTATCTGCATTATGTTCTGACCCATAGGCTCAGTTCTACCTCCGGAGTAAGAGGTGAGGATCTACCATCCACAAATTGCACATATTTCAAGACGCGTGACTCAGAGGTGTCGTTTTGATTTACAATTTTATTGAAATTAAACTAACGTACTTAGCTACAATTTATTGAAAATAGTATTTGATTTATGCTTCGACGATTTTCAGATGAGGATTGATAATTTGTACGACTGTTCTCATCTTGAGTGTTATTGTCACAACGTTTCGGGCAATGTAACCCCTGACCTTCTTCGAGTGTATCTTGTCGAACTCGAGAATCTTTCTGTTTAACTCGGGAATCTGCACAGAATTTCGAACGGAACCCTTTATTTAATCCACGGAGGTAGCATAACCGGGCAGAAGTCTTCAGTAATTCGCAATACTTAGTATCGGGGCAGATTCCCGAGCTCGACAGAAATATTCTCCAGTTCGACAAAATACACCCGAAGAAGGTCGGAGGTTACATCGGCCGAAACGTTGTAAGAATAACGCTCAAGATGATAACAGTAGTCCGAATAATCCAAATTATACAAATTACTTGATTTGTTCGGCAGTTTGCTGATATGGAGACATTTTTAAAAAATAAAAAGATAAATCAGCTAAGGAAAATAACTCGTACTCTTTAAGTAAGAATTAGCCTTCTTGATTTGTGTTTTTATTTTTGATAGTAAATCTAGAAAAACGCGGGATTATTTTTTAAATCTGGGGGGGGGGATATGGTCCGATGAGTGTGAAGTCATTTAGGATCCCATCTCCTACTAATGAGACCATCACTAAAGTGTCCCTGCATATCACTGAACGTCGATAAAACAAAGACTGTTGGATATCTATAACTGAACCTTGGCGGACAAGTCAGGAACAGACTGATATTTATTTGTACCAAATATGGTTGGATTGCAGAAAAGATGGTGGATTTTATTAACGATTCAATGGGTGGTATTTTTTAGGGAGGGGGGGGGTCACCCTATATTATACCGATTAGTTATACACAATGAACTATCCCGAGCGGCATATCAAGAGCAACACTATTAGCCTTAATGAGTACGGCTGTAGAACGTGTACAACTGGGCCGTTCCCAGTATACATACATTTTTTTTAACTTTTATTCACCCTAAACAAGGAACATTGTCATTGAGACGTAAATGAGTACTATGATTACGGGGACTAGATTTATAGGGGACATCCAAAGTGGACAGTTTGTTATGAAACACATTTAAATTTGTGCACGGTCGGGGAAACGGGGAGCAGGGAAGGAATTCCAAAAGCAAGCGGTCCGGGGAAAGAAGCTAGTAATGTAGAAAGCTTTCTGACATCTGGGGACCTCTACGGTGAAGGGGTGGGATGCTGTTGGGTGAAGGGGTGGGATGTTGTTGCTAGTCGGGTTTGTCGGGGTATCCAAGGGGGGGGGGAGACTAATTGTTGGTGCACCAGCCCAGATGTGGCAACAATATTGTGTGCACTTACAGTTGTAAACCCTTTCATTACATGTTTTGGGGTACCATCACAGCACGGTGGCTAAGTGGTCAACGACGCGGACTAAGGACCTAGGTGTGCCGAGTTCGAAGCCAGTTCGTTCCACAGAAACACTTTCGTCAAAACCTACACTTGACCTTGGGTCTAACCTCATGGGGAGGAGGTAAATAAAATACAGGTGTAACACGAGTCCAATTTAGTGGTTTTAGATTTGATTCATGACAGAAATATTTTTATAATGAATAGAAACGAGTGAAATAAAACAATACAATCGATAATTTCTTTCAGAAAGTATTGATATTATTGTTTTATTTGTATTTGTAAACATTTGTTAAATGTTAATATATATATATATATATATATATATTTAGAGAGAGAGAGAGAGAGAGAGAGAGAGAGAGAACCTAATGTCTGTGTATATGTGTGTGTGAGGACCTATAGAAAAAATCTATATAATCTATATGAAATTTAAAAGTGTATTCTTATGTAAAATTAACCGGAAAAAATAATGAAAGTGTTGCCGAATCTCTAAGTGTACCACTAAGGGGCTATGGAGCAGATTTCGTCAGGGGGGGGGGGTCGAGGTTTGCAGTAATAATTTTTTTTAAAGGGTGTTTTTAGTAGTACTCTGGGGGCATCCATAATTTTATTCGGGTGGTTTCCGTAGCGCCTTAAACTGAAGCTGTAAATGTAAGATTACAAATTTACATTTGGTAAGTGGAATACAGTAATTCAAAAGTGCTCAACATCCTAGATAGAACAGGTGTATTTAAACGCAGAACTTCTCTGTCGTTTGTTAACTCGGTGTTGCCCTGGAGCCATAATCGTAATAATAGAGTATTATACCTGGTAAGTGGGATAAGTTAATCCAAAGTTCTCAATATCATAGATAGAGCAGGTGTGTTTAGTCGGCGTAGCCCGGAATTCATCAATATCCTAGATATCCTATATAGAGCAGGTGTTTTAAAACGCCGCGTTGCTCGGAAGAAAGATTTTCACTGTATTTCCTTATACTATTATATACCAGAAAAAGTAATCTGCATTGTTAGGGAGTCAGTGTTCAATATCCTAGATAGAGCAGGTAGATGTGCATTTTCAATGTGGTTTATTCTTTATGGAGAAGGGAAAGACAATAAACTCAGCGTTGTCCAAGAATATACTAAAATAAATATAGGTTTCATTATATTATTAAGGGGAGGAGAGATAAGAAACTCAACGTTGCCCGGAATAAAATCAAACAAATATAGATTTCATTATATTTTTGACGAAGTGGGTAGGGAAGAAACTCGGTGTTTCCCGGAATTAATAACTTTAAAACTAAAAGCTCAGGTGAATGACTTGCGTTATTATTATTTTCAATACATGGAAAGAGGAATGGGCTGGGCAGAGATGAAAGAGGGGTGGGGGAGGCATGTGGAAAAACGGGGAAGGGTAAAGAGAGAAAGATAGAGATACAAATTGAGATAGGTAAAAAGATATAGGTTTTAATATAAAGACGTTACACATTTTTAACCTCTTCTATTTTATTTTATGGTCCCAGGCAACGCCAGGTAGACCTGCTAGTCATGTAATAAACTTGACATTCTTTTTGTAATAATTCTCTATATACGAGTTAATATGTGAAAAATACAGAATTTATTTTACTTAAAACATATGATGATGATTAATTACCGTGTGAGACAATGACGCTTTTTTCGCCTAACACCGCTTGTACAATTCAATAGAAATCAGTAAAGTATCGAGTTTATTCTACATTAAAAAAAATAGTTAAAATAATCAATAGTTAAAATTAATAGTAATCATAAAAATGTTAATGTAAAATCATGTAATGTTTTTATTTAATTTATTTTGATTGTTTATTTTTTTAAATTTGGGTTAATAGTAAATTTAGATGAATCCTAAAATATGCGACTCAGCATTGTTTCAAAAACAACTTAATATTGTATACGCATATTATAGTTAATATAGTTAACGTCTAATATAATTTAATTAAAATAAGAATTATGATTCACGTTTGTCATACAAGATGGTAGCCATTTTAAAACTTGAAGTGTCTAATGCATTATGGGCTTTTAATATGTTTCTATTAGGGGCACAGAAAATGTGCTACACTGTGATCAAGCCCGAAGTTTTTCTTGTGTGTGTAAAAAGAATTTTAAACGTTTATTTTTTGTGTAAACTAATTTTAGCGTATGGTTAGTGAAATATATTTTTTAAGTAAAATAAAAAGCATATTCAAAAGCAACCCCATAATGCATTAGTCAGAAGGTACAAAAAGACGCCTCCATTTTGAAAATAACTTACATTATGCGTGAAAAAAACATTAATTGTAATGTTTTTTATCAAATTATATTACACGCATATTTTGTCGAAAAACATTTTAAATATAACGGTTTTATCAAATATTAGGTAGTTTGGAAATAGAGCCCACGGTATTTTTTAGAGGTTCCCTTAAGTTAATAATAACCCAACTTTTGTGGAGGACTTTTGTGCTAGAAATCACGTTAATATAAACCCGTGTTGGTGAGAGGGACCAACATGCTGCAATTGTTTTTGTTAAGGGTTGGGGGGGGGGGGTACCTAATGACAATTAAAGAAAATGAATTCGTACATATTCAGGCTCTCTTTGTGTTTTCTCATAAAGTTCATTTTTTTTATTGCTGGTTGTCGTCGCGATAAAAAAAAAAAACTTTTAGCCGAGTTAACAGAGATTCGTGCTGGAATTCTAATATTTTTATCGTTCGTTTTTTTAATGTTGTTTTTGTTGTTGTTGTTGTTGTTGGTGGTGGTGGTGGTGGTGTTTTGTATCTTTTTTGTTTTATGTTTTTCAAGTGTGTATGTCTAAGATGCGACATTTTCTTTCTTTCTCTCTAAACCACCCGACTTTTGGTGTTAAAAACTGTAACCAAGAAATTCGCTTAAAATTGAAAACAAATCCTAATTTTATATTAAAACTAAACACGTCCATTCGTGACAAACGACCATGTTTGTCGCCATTATAATTTATTATACATGAAATGATATTAGCTAAGCGATCCATCTATTGACACAACGAAACAACCACCCCCTCCTGGACGGAAGTTCTGTTCTAAATCATGTGGCGAAACTTTCCAGGGAGAGTTAGAGTTATGATTAGCGTTAATGTAAGTGTTATGGTTAGGGTTAGGGTTAAGATTAGTATTAAGGTTGGGGTTAAGGTTAGGGTTAGGATTAGTATAAGGGTTAGGGTTTGGGTTAGTATTAGGGTTAGGGTTTGGGTTAGTATTAGGGTTAGGGTTAGGGTTAGAGTTAGTGCTATGGTTAGGGTTAGTATTAGGGTTAGGGTTAGAGTTAGAGTTAGGGTTAGTGTTAGTGTTAGTGCTATGGTTAGGGTTAAGGTTGGGGTTAGTATTAGGGTTAGGGTTAGTATTAAGGTAAGGGTTAGAGTTAGGGTTAGAGTTAGTATCAAGGTTAGGGTTAGAGTTAGGGTTAAGGTTAGGGTTGAGGTTGGGGTTAGAATTGGTATTAGGGTTAGGGTTAGTTTTAAGGTTATGGTTAGTATTAGGGTTAGAGTTAGGGTTTGGGTTAGAGTTAGGGTTAGGGTTAGAGTTAGGGTTAGGGTTAGAGTTAGTGTTAGTGCTATGGTTAGGGTTAGGGTTCGGGTTAGTATTAGGGTTAGGGTTAGTATTACGGTTAGGGTTAGAGTTAGGGTTACGGTTAGTATTAAGGTTAGGGTTAGAGTTAAGGTTAGGGTTAATGTTAGGGTTAGGGTTAGTATTAGGGAGAGTATGCTATCGTTTATTTTACGATTAGATTGCTACAGCTTTAATAATGAAGTATTTCTGTACGAATAAAAACATGATTTCTTTTTAAAACATCTCATCAAACAACATTCAATTAAAATTGTAAAAAACATTCAATTAAAATTGTAAAAAACATTCAATTAAAATTGTAAAAAACATTCAATTAAAATTGTAAAAAACATTCAATTAAAATTTTAATAAATATTAACTAATTTGTGAATAATCGATTCCATTACCGTGTGTAACCCTTTAAATTGTTTATTCTTGTTTATCTCGTTAATTGCAAATAAACCGCCTGGACTCGTAGGGCAACGCTTAAGGGTGTTTATTGACACTCAGTTTTAAGTGGCAGTCTTCTGGGGGTTGAAGGTTCAATCCTTACTACCGTTGATTATGACCAAAAATAACATGATATTTGTGTATGACTTGCGGGGCCAGAACAATCTACCCTTGTGGATTAAATAACAGGTTCAGTTCGAAATTCCGTATAGGTTTCTGAGTTCGACATAAAGATTCTCAAGTTCAAAAAGATACACCTGAAGAAAGTCGGTGGTTACATCGGCCGAAACGTTGTGAAAATAACAACCAAGATGAGAATAATAGTTCGAATAATAAAACTAATGTTTTTCTTAGTTATTATCGCCTATAGTAAGGATTGAACCTTCCACCTCCAGAATATTTTTTACTTATAACTGATTGTTAGTTAACTAACGCTTTTAAACGTTGCGCCACGAGTCCATGTGCTTGATTTGTCGTTTTTTTGTGTTATTTGACGCTGAAACGCGATTCCGATTGCAAACGATTCATTGTATACGGTTAACTGAACACAACTTGCTATTTTCCCAATAGCTGGAGGGGGAATTGTGGGTTCATACCTATCGCAACCGTATTAGTGCATGAGATCCGTCGTCATTTGAACTCCGCATGAATAGACTTGTTTGACATGAAAAATATAATGAAACGGACGAGTGATGAAATGGATAATCATGTGGGCTGTGGAATCCGAATCCAAGAGGATCTACCAGATTCCCTGACATTATAGTACGTTTCGAAAAGGTATGAACCCTAACCCCTCAAAGTCATGAGTAAAATAAATACTTGCGTTAAATGAATCGTATATCGTGCTTTGACATTAAGTAGCCTAAAATGTGTATAACGAACGAAAACAAATAATCAATCGTTTAAAATAGGTATTGTTTTTCTGCATTAGATAACTTCAAAAAGGTTGATATGTCGTAAACGTGATAATTCGAAATAAATACCTGTTTATAATCCAGGACCGATCAAGTCCATCCGAAAAGAAAAAAAGAAACATCATTGTTGGCAAAAAGGTTGTACTTGCCTAAAACAAGTGGACATCTGGTCTAATGGCTTTGGTTTTTTTGTGAGCCAATTTAGAAAAGGATCCGCCCGATATCCACTTGAAGGGGGGGGGGGCGAGTACGCAAGAAGACCATGCGAACGAGGTAACTCAACCCGACCTCTAGTGTCATCGACACAAACAACGGAAGTACAAGAGTTGAATGAGACCAAAGAGGATCACTTTTCAATTTAATGAACTTAATGAATTGTTTGGGTTTTTTTTTTCTTTTCATGTTGCTTGCTCAGCTATTGTTAGGATCTGCGAAACAATGAACATATCTTCACTTCATATCTATCTATTATTATTATCATTATTATTATCATTATTATTATTATCATTATTATCATTATCATTATTATTATTTACTCACTAGGAGTTATCACACTGGTCATCGTCAGTGATCGCCCATTGCCGACAACCTGTGGTATTCCCTGGAGTCTGAGTGACAACAAGTCTCCTCAGACTTCCAGTATGCTCCACCTCTTTTCGTTCATCACCGCTGATGACCTTGCGGTAATCGCAACAGCCACTTACCAACGATTTCCCGCTGATAAGGGCCATTGGTCCCCTCTGGGGCTCGAATGGCAACAAGCCTCCCCAAGGTCCCAGAGCTGTCCACGCTCTTCCAGTGGAGGTCTGGTTTGCGCTTTCCCTCCTCAACCCTCTGTCCATAATTTTCGTGGCGTTACCCTATGCTTGCGCCTCTCTCGTGCGGTTGTATTTTCCCCGGTTCTGTTGTCTTGTGCTTCCATGTGTTTGTTCTCCATTCGTTGCTTATGTGGGTTGGTTTCCGCATTCGAGGATATTTCTCAGGATTGTAGCTGTTTTGATCATTACTGTCCTTTGTATGGTCTCAGTTATCCCTTTGATTCCTATTTCTCCTAGTCTTTTCTCCATGTTTTTGGGGACTGTTCCTAGTGCTCCTATGATTATTGGTGTTATACTGACTTTCTTCATGTTCCATATTCCTTTCAATTCTCTGGCAAGTTCAGTATATTTGCTTCTTTTTTCCGTCTCTTTAATCTTCACTCTGTGGTCTGCTGGAACGGCAAAGTCCACGATTTTGCAGGATTGTTCTTTCTTGTTGATTATTATCATATCCGGTCTCCTTGCTGTTATGGGTTTGTCTGTTTGTACATTCATATCCCATATGATTTTGTGTTTTTCGTTTACTAGTACAGTTTCTGGTTTGTGTTTGCACCGTTTTTTTGCATATTCGAAATTCAGTTGTTTGCACATTTCCCGGTGTACTTCTTTCCCCATGCTGTCATGTCTGTTCTTGTATTCCCTTTGTGCTAGCTTGCTGCATTCACTTATTATATGATTTATCGTTTCGTCTCTTTGTCCACACAGTCGGCATTTGCTGTTTTCCTGGGTTTTATCTATCTTTGCTTTAATAAAGTTTGTCCTAATCGCATTGTTCTGTGCGGCCGTCAGCAGAGATTCCGTTTCTCTGTTCAGGTGTCCTTTTCTTAGCCATGCCCAGCTGTTTTCATTGGCTTCATCGCTTGTGAGTCTTATAAAGCGTCCATGTAGTTGTTTTTCTTCCCACTTTTCCTTTCTTGTCTTTTTGTTTCTGGGTTCAGTACTTCCGGGGTTGTTTGTTGGGCTGGTGTCTCTTGCTGTGGTGATCAGTCTTTCCATGTTCTGGGTTACATATTTCTCCATCTCTTTTTTGGTGTCTTCCACACAGTCTTCTATACTTACCAGTCCTCTACCTCCTTCATTTCTTTTCACGTAGAGTCTGTCCGTGTCGTCTTTTGGGTGCAATGCATTGTGCATAGTCATTAGTTTTCTAGTTCTTTGGTCAAGGTGCCTGAGTTCTTCTTTGGTCCAGCCTATGAATGGTCCAGAGTATCTTATTAGTGATACAGCCCATGTGTTTATCCCTTTTACTAGGTTTCTGCTATATAGTTTAGTTTCTAAGAGTTTCCTTGTTCTTCGTAGATATTCTTTTCCAATCTTCTCTTTCATTTCTGCATATTTGATTGTGTCTGCTTCCAGAACTCCCAGGTATTTGTAGCTATCTTGTTCTCCTAGCGCCCTCATCTCCTCTTGGTTGGGGAGTTCTATACCTTCTGTCGTCTCCAGTTTTCCTTTTTTGATCTCTAGCAGTGCACATTTTTCTATTCCAAACTCCATTTGGATATCCTGGCTGAATATCCTGGTTGTGTTTATCAGCTTTTCCAGTTCTTTTTTGTTTTTTGCAAACAGTTTAAGGTCATCCATGTACATCAAGTGGTTTATTCTTTGTTCTGTATCCGTAAACCTGTATCCGGCATCACACTTTCTGAGTATGTAGTTGAGTGGCATCATGGCTATTATAAACAGTAGTGGTGATAGAGAGTCTCCTTGAAAAATGCCTCTCTGTATTTTTATCTCAGACAGGTATTGTCCTCCGGCTGTCAGTTTTAGTCTCCATGTTTCCATCGCTTTCTGGATGAGATTAATAATCCTGTCTGGTATCTTGTATAACTTTAAGCATTCAATTATCCATGTTTGGGGGATTCTGTCGTAGGCTTTCTTGTAGTCAATCGATGCCATGGTTATGTTCTTTTGTCTGCTCTTCACCTCCTTCAGGGTCTTTTGATCAATGTATAGTAGATCATGTGCCCCTCTTTGTCCTTTCCGGCATCCTTTTTGTTCCTCGGGGAGCAGTCCACGATTGTTCAGGGATTGGTAGATTTGTTCTCTCAGTTGTGCTGTGAGAATTTTCCACATTATTGGTAGACATGTTATCGGTCTGTAGTTGCTGGGGGTCGTTCCCTTTTTGGGGTCTTTTTGTATTAGTGTTGTTCTTCCTTCCGTCATCCATTCTGGTACGTCTGTTTTGCGGATACATCCGCTCAGTTTCTGCGCTATTCTTTCATGCAGGGTCGTGAATTTTTTAAACCAGTATGCATGTATTCCATCGTGGCCTGGTGCTCTCCAGTTTGCCATTTTTTTAAGGGTTTTCTTGATCGTTTCTTTGTTGATTTTTGTTTCGGTTCCTTCTTCGATTTCCTGCAGTTCATCTTTCATGTTTTTTAACCATTGGGCATTCTTGTTGTGCTTTTTTGATTCTTCCCATATCTTGCTCCAGAATTGTTTTGTTTCTGTTGGGTTCGGTTGCTCTGTTGTTGTTTTTTCTCCATTTACGTTTTTGTAAAACTGGCTTTCATTGTTTTCAAAGGTCCTGTTCTGTTTGCTCTGTTCTGATTTGTACCTGTATCGCCTCAGTCTTCCTTCTATTGCTGCTATCTTTTGTTTTATTTCTTCATGTTTCTCATTTAGTTTTTCCTTGCGTTTCTGAGTTTTGCTTCTTAATCGTTCATGTCCTCCTTCCTTCTGTTCACGGTTTTAGCTTCTTTCCGAAGTTTGGTGATCTGGGTTTCCAGTCTGATTTCCCATCCAGGTTTCGTCGGTCCTCTCTTTTGTCCATTCTCTTCGTTTCTTAGTTTCATACTTACCGATTTTGCCCCTGCATATATCAGGTTGTTTAGGTCTGTAATAGTTACTGTTGGGATGTGTGTGAGGAGTCTGTTTACTCTTTCTGTTTCTGCTTGTAACTTCTTCGCTACTTCATTCCTGAGAGATGGGAGTTTTATTTTGTTTTCTAACATGTATCGTCTAATGTTCTCCACTTCACTTGCTTCTTTCTCGTTGAGTTCTATCTCAGCAGGTTCTGTGGTTCCGCAGTCTTCTATCTCCTCTGGTTCTGTGATTCCGTAGTCTTCAATCTCTTCAGTTTCAGTGTGTATGTTTTGCCCGTCCTCTTCCTGTGGTCTCTCCTTTGGTGGTGTTTCTTGCTCCGTTTCGCCATTAGCCTTCTGTCTGATTTCCGTCAGTTCCATCTCTGAGAACCATCCTCGCTTGAGGATCTGTCTTGCTTGATCTGCTATCCTTTGTTCCGTTGTATGGTAGTCACTAGCAGTGTCCCAGAGATGTTTCATTCGTTTTCGGTAGCCTCTTTCTGTGGGGTAGCGGCTTTTATAATAGCACTCCATCACCAGTCTATTCTCTTTCGTGGTCCATTTCTTTCTATATTCTTTCAGTTTGCTGTTTTCGCTCTGGTTTTCCTGTCTTTGGTCTGTGTCCTTGTCGTACCTGGAATCAGAGAGGTTACTTACCTGGTTCTTGTCCGTTGTCTTGTTTCTGAAATGAGAAGGGCCAACATTCGCAGGATGCGGACCGGGTCTCCCATGTTGGCTAACGAGGGAGCACCTGCCCATCATGACACTCAGGTCTTTCTCCTGGGTCCCACGGCTTGTATTTATATTATTGTGCATTATTCATATTTTTTGGTGTGTGTGGCCTCACCAGGCCCAGGCTTATTTTGCCTGTGGTCCAGTCACAGGGATAGTGATTGTCACATTCATTTTAATGAGTGATATTGTGCACTACCACACAAAAAAAAAATTATATACACGTGCATATACATATGTATACACACATATGTATATGTTACTTAACTACATAGTATAAGTTTTATAGGCTAATTTTTGACAGCCAGGGGATAGACAATAGATTCCCCTCCCGTTTTTATCTGATAAATTTACACCAGAGTATAAACCATATAAGCCTTTATATTTTGGATTATATTTTAACATTTTTTAAAAAGTTCCATAAGTAACAATGATTTTTTGGGGGGCATATAAAACAATATCTGACCGGTTTTAAATATTAAAAGCAATGAGTTACCTCTTACTTTTTTTTTTCCTTTTCATTGGATTCCAGCAGGAGAGAAAAAAAACGGTAGTAACAATCTCATATTCCTTCCTTCTAATGGGGGCTTCAGGAACCCGGACGATGGGGGAGGAGGGGTATTCAACACGTGTAAATACGAATATTCTAGTCTTTTTATCATATCTCAATCATTTTAAGTTCCATAAATATATAAATAACAATGATTTTTGTCAGATTTTTTGGGCATATAAAACAATATCTGACCGGTTTTAAATATTAAAAGCAATGAGTTACCTCTTACTTTTTTTTTTCCTTTTCATTGGATTCCAGCAGGAGAGAAAAAAACGGTAGTAACAATCTCATATTCCTTATTATTATTATTATTATTATTATTATTATTATTATTATTATTATTATTATTATTATTATACTGAAGCTAATCAACGATTATTTCCCTAAGGCTTTCTTCCTATGTATGTATTTTTTCCTCTTCTCCAGGAGGTCAGATACAAGGCCAGGCGAGGCTTTGACAAGTCAGCTCACTATGGGAATTGCACTCTGGCCTACAAAAAAAATGAAGATTCGTCGGAATCCCTCGGTAGGAGCGCCTCAGGCGATTAGAAGGTAAATCCTGGAGGGGGGGCTCATAGGACTGAATAACCATACTTCACTTCGACAGAAGCAAGGCTACTGTCGGGAACAATATAAGATGCGTAGAAAAGTGGTGACCCTCTTTTTGAGAATGGGTTAGTATATTGCTAATCGCCTGAGGAACACCTACTGGGAAATGCTGACAGAGCTGCT
>OY744523.1:8752404-8797404 GCA_963556195.1 Sepiola atlantica
GAACGAGTGGCTTCATTTATTTTTCATTTAAAATCCCATTTCCAAAATAAATTAGAAAGCTCTTTCTACCCTTGATTCCTTGACGCCGCGAACATGATGTCCTCAATCGCTTCATCAGTTCTCAAATAAGATGCGCCAAGCCAATTAGATTCTTCAAAATTCTTATCTTCATTACGCGTTTAACCTGGGACGGACATTTTATTTAATTGCTTCTTGCGATTCGATCTGCAATCGGAAAAAATCTACATCATAACAAACAACAACAAACAAAAAAGCTAAATTAAAAAAGGGCAAATGCATTTGGCTATGATTTTTAAGATGCGTCCACGGCGTTCGGTTGGTCAGTCACGTTTGAGTTTGAAAAAGCTTTTTCAGCGATAAACGCTAAGATTCAATGAAACAAACGAGGAGATGGCAATGTGCCTGGTTTGGAGTGAATAAAGGTTTTTTTTTTTAAACTAAACAAAAAACACACACACTTACGGACAAATAAAATTGAGCACTTCTGTAGTATATATGAAGCAGCAGATTTTTTGTCCTTCTACTGAAAATAAAGGGAGGTAATTCAACCGGAAGTAATTTTTTTACAACATAAAAAAAAATGCAAGACTGGTTTGTTTTTGGGTAACAATTAACAATTTCTTTTTTTATTACTCTTCAATTTCGATTTCTTAATCGGCAGCTGCTTCATATATACTACAGAAGTGCCTAAAATGGCATACTACTTTCCGTATACGTACACTAATTAGCAAAGATTTAGAAAGAAATCAGGGGAGGGGAGAGGGTTGGGCTGTATCGCCTGTTCAAATCAGATCTCGTTACAAGAGTCAAATACGTCCTAAGATGGAGTACTGTTGCCACATCTGAGGAGGTGCCGCTCAACCTTTCCTGCATTGACAAAGTACAAAACCGACTTCGAAATCTAGTAGGCGATGTTCTCTTCCTCACTCTACAGCCTCTTTCTCACAGAAGAGGCGTTGCTAGTCTTTCTCTGCTCTATCGTTATTTTCAAGGCAGGTGCTCGATTAAGCTTTAATCTATGTCCCCCCCCCTAGTAAAACATCACAACATAATTTCGTCTAGCTACAACCACTGTCAATAAATTCCCTTTCTCCAATTGTGTGCCAGAGTTTCTTTCCTAGAACTGCCCGTCTGTGGAACACACTACCACAGGGCTGCTTCTCGGCTGACTATAACATCGCAATTTTCCAGTCTAATGTAAACAAATTCTTGTTGAGCCGTCCTGTTAAATAGTCACTTTCTGGCCAGTTACAACCGTTGTTACTAATCCCCCTCCAGAAGAACACTTTTGCCCCACTTTTATGTCTGTTTACAGACATTAAAATCAAGATACAACGATACTAAACCTTATGTCTAAAATCCTCATTCCAATTTTGATCAAAATCCTTCACATAATTTTGATTATAGAAAATGTCTAAAATTTAAAGCTTAAGCTTAAGGCGTCAAAAGAAAAAAAGAAAATTTAGGGGATCTTTCTTCATTGGTGTCTAATGTCTATGGATCAAATTCAATGCAAATCTGAAATATTTGAACGTTTAAATGGGGAGTTGTGCCCATGTTTGGTCATCTAAAATCTTTTAAAATACTCCCAATAAACATAAACGTATGGAAAAACTTTTAATTTATGTCTAATACCTATTGATGAAATTTCGCAAAAATCGGAAGCATCTGAATTTTCACAATAGCTTCAACATCCTTTGCATAAAACTAGATTAAACTAAATATAGCCAACTGTACTCCAAAATGTATAATGATAGGTTAATTAGTTTAGGAGTGAACCCTGTACATAAAAATGTATAAATATATATACATACCTAACTTGATATAAATAGATAGGTAGCTACATTTACTAAATATATGCAATAAATAAATAATGGATTTTTAATATACAAAACATGTAGTATATAAATTGATCAGTTGAAATAGGTAAAGATGCAAAAGTCCAGAACACATTCGACTTCATGATTCTTATTGTAGACTTGTGGCAAATTTCCGAAAAAATGATTGAATCATAATTACCGTTATTTGATTCCTCGTGAAATTTTACCAGAAAAAATGTGTGTTCAATCTTGTTACGGGGCTTTATTTAAAATAAAATAAATTCTTAAAGAATTAAAACATCGTTTATGATGTTTATGGATAGCTGGTGCGAACAGAGACGCCACAATATATATATATATATATATATATATATATATATATATATATATATATATATATATATATATATTAAAGAATACCACAATTTGAATTCATCGTAAAATTTTACACGAGAAAAATTAGTATTCAGATGCGTTTCTATATTCAGAGGTGGAAAAATGTTATTTTTATATTTAAATAAGAGCAATAAAATTATTGGATTCACATCCTATGTTGATTGACCAATAACGTAAGCACAGGAAAAAGACACGCTTCAAAATTACATCTAAAAATTCTATCACATTTTTTGTAGAAACAGAAGCTCCACACGTAAAAAAGAGAAATTATGTTTTGAATAACAAATTATGTGACTTGCTTACAATTATGTCCACAATCTAAAACACTTTGCCGCCAAAATTACATTCGTTCCGTGGAACCGATGAATTCTGATAAAAAAAAACACGGTCAATATGAGAAGTCACACAGAAGCCGATCAAAAAGGAGGACGCAACACGTCGCTCCTTCGGAAACACGCTGGATGAAATGTGCGAAAGTATGAACTTACTTACACACTTACTGACGGAACAAAGACAACCCCATAAAAATACGCTTTACACAGACGAATCACTTGTCTTTGTTTTAAAAACAAAGAAGAACTTAACTGTCTGAACTTACGTACACAAAATAGAACAATACACTCATACAAACGACTTTCATGTCTTTTACGCGTGTATATATATATATATATATATATATATATATAACTTCTTTGTATATAGCAGGAAAAATCCCAGCAGAGTGCTCGATTAATTGAGAATTAAAATTAAAAATTAAAAATTAAGAGCGTAATATTTATATATTTTGGTACAGAAAAATTAGTACAACATTCGTACCGTCGGTTTCAAGCGCAGAAGGATTTTGCCATCCGGATGTCTTCAACTTCTATATATATGAAGAGGTGAGATGATTAAAACATGAAATTCTCAATGGCATAAAAATGACTAAATTTACTGTGGAATTTCCATAGGGGCCATTAGTGAAAATAAAACATTCATTTTGAGTGAATATTAGTAATGGTTTCATCAGTTTTAATTGAGTAACCCTAACCCTAACTCTAATCCTTACCCTTACTCTAATCCTAACCCTTATCCTAACCCTAACCCTAACCCTGACCTCGACCCTGACCCTGACCCTGACCCTGACCCTAACTCTAATCCTTTCCTTACCTTTACCCTAATCCTAACCCTAACCCTAACCCTAATCCTAAACTAAACCCTAACCCTAATCCTAACCCTAAGCCTTATCATTACCATTACCCTAATCCTAACCCTAACCCTAACCCTAATCTTACCCCTTACCCTAACCCTAAACCTAACCCTAATCCTAATCCTAATCCTAACCTTAACCCTAACCCTAACCCTAATCCTAATCCTAACCCTAACCCTATTCCTAACCTTAACCCTAACCCTAGCCCTAATCCTTACCCTACCCCTAACCCTAACCTAATCCTAACCCTAACCCTAATACTAACCCTAACCCATACTCATTAAGATTATTCTTGTTCACGATGCCCGATTTCAATCGATATCGCTTACGGTAAACGATGAAAAAGAAAAATCTCTAACATGAACGCAACAAGAATCCAGCAATTTGATAAAAAAATCGCGTCTAGTGGAATACCATGCGTGTTGTCTATCATTAAATGCGTAATGCCAGCATTTACAGCTGAAAAGGCATCGTCGTCGTCGTCGTCGTCGTCGTCGTCGTCGTCGTCGTCGTCGTCTGGAAGTACAACTCAGGTTTTTTGTAGCAATAGTAAAACTTCACTGGTTATTCAGAATCATTTATTAGTCATGCGTGACAGCATGAGATTACGCGTTGCGAAAACCCGTGATTTATCGGTACTGAATATAGGAGTTCTTATCTTATCCCTTATTGGAATTTTATAAATGGAACCAAACAATATCACCTTGACGGAAGATACGCTTATCAAACCAAAACATGGTTATATGCATCGGAATTCACCGGGAACAGTAAACAAGTTCATTGGCTAAGAATAGGCCAATCGTAGACATTCTGTAAGGTCACGTGTTCGTGTTGTCGCTAAGAAATTCAACTTGCCTCCCAACAAGAACAGAGTTTGACACAAGGTTGTTTTTTAATGCGGGGAGAATCGAGATCCAAAAAAAGGGGCGCTCGGGATTGGGACAAAACTAAAAGAATTGGTTCAGTCTAGAAGGTTTTCTACTTCATTGATTCGGTCTATGAGTCTGTCCTGTGCAGTTCTAGGAGGTCCACTCTCCCAGGCTTTGCCTTCTCACTCTTTGAGAAGGGGTTAGTTTATTGCTAATCGTCTGAGGCGCCCCTACCGGGGAATGCCGACAGGACTGCCAGGCTTTTTTTGACGGTCATAAGTGCTCTTCCTCTAGAATGCTGACTTATCAAATCCCTCTTTCCGACCTTGTGTCACATCTTACCTTGTGGGAGGAAGATAAAAACCGATTGAAGACAGAATAGATGAAGCGTAGTCTAAGAACAATACTACACTTTGCTCCTCGTTAAAAAGCCAAACACAATAAAGATGGAGATCATGTCTATGTCGAATTTGTCTTACTGACGACTTCATGCTTATTCATCTGTAAATAACAATTATTACCTCATATTTTCATTCTCAATGATTTCATTTAAAATTTCAAAGATTAAGAATTATTGTCTTATATTTTGTATACTATTGACTATTTCATACGAATTAGAACAGTAAGTATGCGATTATATATTTATATATACAGGGTGATTGGAAAATATATGCCATAATTTCTGGATTATGTTTTACTAGCGCTCCCGACACGGCGTCGCCCGGGATTATTTTTTCATTTATTTTATTTTGTTGTTTAACGAAAAGTAAAACATTAAATCCTATAATTACTTTCGAATGTGTTATAGTTAACCCTTAAGAATCCTGATTTTCAGTGCCGATGTATTAAGGTGTACTCGCCTGCCGAGGTCCCACATTCCGCAAAATACGTAGAAAAAATAAGTAAAATGGAAAACATCGCTTTTGTAATATGAAATGAGCAACTTTTGAAACTTGAAAATCTAGGATTGCAGAAGTGTTATTCGTTTGGTGGAATCGCACTGTCGTGCGTGTGTGTGTGTGTATGTGTATGTGTGTGTGTGCGCGCGTGTGTGTTTGTGTGTGTGTGTGGATATGTGTGTGTGTATGTGAATGTATGTGTGTGTATGTGCGCGCGTGTGTGTGTGTGTGTGTGTGTGTGCGCGTGTGTGTGTGCGCGCGTGTGTGCGTGTGTGCGTGTGTGTGTGTGTGTGCGTGCGTGTGTGTGTATGTGTGTGTGTGCGTTGTTCTTCCACCAAAAATGCTAAGCATTTATGCCTGATAGAACTTGTAGCCTTACCTTCTTTTCTCAATACATTTACACAGACACACACCAGGTAGAAGGTGGAGAGGGGGCGTTTTCAGACATAAATTATCTCCCCTTTAGAAATCTAGAGGGCGCTACGATCCGTGATATAAAATGAGTCGCACAGAAAATTGAGCCTCTTTTTTTTCAATGGAGTTGCCTCGACGGACGCACCTCACAAAATATCCCCAGCTCTCTTCTTTTCATCCGGGTCTAGCTTTAATGAACACACCACACAACGTGTGTGCGCTCAAAAACACACTATTCGGTATGCAAGACTTTCCTCTATACTTACACACACACGCACACATTATTTGCAATCTCTCTTATACACATTCTAAACTGACATAATTACATAACGAACGCAGTCGTGTTCGCGAACATTAAATGTTGTTTTGCATTCTTCATTGTTTTCGAATTGTTACTTTGCTTTCAATGGTATATGCTTGTATTTGAACTATATATATATATATATATATATATATATATATATATATATATATATATATATATATATATCGGGGTAGCGGCGCCTGAAACCTCTAGAAACTGTGGGTAAGGGTTAAATGAAAACAATCATTGATTAAGAAGACAGAAAAGAAAAAAAACAGTTAATTAATAAAAGTTTGTTTTTTAAAGGAATATGCAAAAATTAGTAAACCTTTTTGCATATTAAGCACTGAATACATTATAAAACTGTTTTTGCTCCATGTTGAATGGCGTTTTAATATCAGTGTCAGTGCGACAAATGACTAAACGTTATATGTTGAGAAGATACATTGATTAAAATATTTTTTTATTCGGAATTTTTAAAAGTAAGTTTATAATTTTTGTGCAACGAGTGGTGTAGATATACTCACTAATTCTGTGAAAAAGAAAACGGAAAAAATTGAACACAGGAAAAATAATAAACGATATATATATATATATATATATATATATATATATATATATATATATATATATATATATATATATATATATATATTATAATATAAAATGAAGTAATAAAATAAGGTGTCAATCAAATTTTATTAGAATTCAAAGTTCAAGCAAAGTATCCTTAAGTCCTTAGCTCATGAGTTTTCAAAGATAATTCTTCTCTTCAGAGGACCATTACCGCAGTTATACTACTACAGGTAATAAAATAATGCTTTGAAAATATACAAAATTATATACATAAATACATAAAAATACATAACATCAAATATATCAACCCAAAAACATACTATTTTTGTTGAATCTATACAATCCATCCAGGTCATACAAATTGAAAAACATAATCAGGAAAGACATTCAGAGGGTTGACCGAGGATTACTCCAAGTTATAAATAGCAGTCTATATACGAGAAATTGAAGGAGCTGACAAAGTTATCCAGTCGCAAAATGTGTCAATAATCGATGAAGTGAAAAGTATTCAATGTTAATGTTAATTATTACAACGATAAATAGATCAAATAATATAGAAAGTTCAATAAACTCACTTAATATTCCAAAATCCTGATATGGGCAACCCAAATCAAGTCAAAGTTTGTTTTTTCAATTAGAAAATTCGTTAAATACGGATTGAGCAAAAATAAGATTGAATTCCGGTCGTATCTTGCAAGCAGAGCGAAAAAATAAGTAATCTTTTCTCCCCAGCGATTCAACCAGATAATAAAATTTGATTGACTTATTTTATTACTTCATTTTATATTATAATATTAATGCTCTATCCAGTATATTGAGCTTCAGTTTTTATCCGGATGTTTCACTAATTATAAGATATTAGTTGACGCTTATATCTTTGTTGGATTGCTTCATATATATATATATATATATATATATATATATATATATATATATATATATATATATATATATATACCATTGGAGAGCCATGCATATAACTGTCCTGTTTTTAAATCTCTGAAACAGTTTCATGGTAAACAGCTGATGATCCCCGTGTTAATATTAGATGCTTACGTTAAGGTCTCCTGTTTTTGTTTCACTGTTAGATACTTAATCCCCCTTTTTATTTTATTTACTTACTATTATATATTTTATTTTTTTATGAATTTTCCAACGAATGTTATGTCTGCACTATTTTTGATTTAGTTAGTTTCTGTGAGAATTTAAACTGCATTTTCCTTCTTTTTTGTCTTTTTGTTTAAAATAACTCAAAGCTTCTTTAGACTATATATATATATATATATATATATATATATATATATATATATACATATATATATATATATATATATATATATATATATATATATATATATATATATACACATATAATATACATATACATATACATATATACAATTGATGACTGACTCGTCCGATTCTTAAATAATAAAAACAAACCGCTTAGGGTAGCGAAAAATAAGAACTCACCGTAAAAAAGCACCTATCGGTATCGCCAGAAACAAAACAATAACAAATAATCAACGTGTATATATATATATATATATATATATATATATATATATATATATATATATATATATATATATATATATATATATATATATATATATGGTGATGATAATAATAATCCAGGCAAGGTAAACATCCACAGGATAGAAATACAAAGAATTTCAACCGGGCTTATAAAAAGTGCTCAATATCAAATAGAGCTTTTATATATGATTATTTTTATTGACACAGACATGTTCAAAATCTGCGACACTGGCATGTCGATGTTATCGATTAACAGCTGTTATAAGTTGAGATCTCATCAGGCAGAGTTGAAAATCCGATCTTAACCTTTGATCATATTTAAAAAGAAATATGATCTAAGGTTAAGTCGTTGATACGCAAGAAGGTTAACTAACAGTGTCGCAGATTTTGTACATGTCTTTCTAAAAAAAATAATCATATATATATATATATATATATATATATATATATATATATATATATATATATATACATACTTAAAAACTATATGTTTCGACACACCCAGCTGATGAGGTAAACGGCGATAAAACAGTATTTCCTTTTTCTACCATATTTTCTTCCCTCTGTTTTCTTTTTTCTTCGTGTTGTCATTAAACTTATTGAAACTTTATACTTTGTTTCTTGTATTCCTTATTTCTATTTAGACACGTTCTCGGTGTTTACTGACTCATGTCCATACAAAACAGTATAGCAAACGGTTCAGTAATTATAAAGATAGTTTTGACAAATCCAGAGAGACATTTTCAGTGACTTGGAATCCAAATGATGGGTATACCCGATGCAAATCTAGCTTGCTTCATCGATTACGGCATCAGTGATTAAGCGGATTCTCGACATGATCGAATTTGCAATTGATCCCTGAATGCAAATATGAACACAAATGAACAAAACATTGCTCAAATAGTCAAATGAGTGGAAAATATATATATATATATATATAGAGAGAGAGAGAGAGACATAGAGAGAGATAGATAGATAGATGAGTGATTCTGTTGTTGGCATTCTTGCGGGATGGGCCACGTAATGGTTGCCAACATCTCTAAGTGAAAGTAATTTTATGGAACCGACTGGATTCGAACTTGGCACACCCAGGTCGTCAGTCCGTGTCGTTATCCACATAACCACTGTCACCTCCCTGTCCTGTAGTGTCTAGTAGGAGTTTAAACTCTATTCAAATCTTCACTCTTTGTTTCATTTTACTTCAGTCGAAGTTCTCAGAAATCAAGGAGCCCCTTCCTGGGGTTAACACTTTATCTCTATATGAGATACATAGATATTTCAATATTCCATGAAAGTTATTCTTTAGTTGTAAAACGTTGAGTTGGTAAAGAAATTAACAACATTAATTTTCCTCCCCCCCCCCCCAATTGACCAGTTAACTATGTTATAGTATATCTTCATTGTAAGCTCTTGGTTTCACCGGATTCCAGGACAAGAATTTATCTAGTCTGGTGGAGTATCCAGCTATGTGCTATTACTTGAGGTAATGTTACTTAGAAAAGGTGCACCATTCCTCGTATGAGTCAGTGTATAGCCATGTCGAGGGGATCTTATTTGGGCTTCGAATACTATGTTATTTTGAATATTTGGTCAGGGTTAACTTATAAGGTGAAGTATCCTCATGTCAGGTTATCCTGACAAACCCGTGTATGGAGAGACCGGAAATACTCGAGGAGTGTGTCTAGTACGTAATTCAAATATGTGTATATGTGTGCACACTCAAACACACAGATACACATTCTCTCTTTATATATATATATATATATATATATATATATATATATATATATATATATATATATATATATATATATATATATGCCGATGATTCCACTGGGCACGGAGATTTACTAAAGATGTCTAAATCTGCCCTTTTGGATGAAACCGCGGTACATTGCTGAAATATGTAATATACCGTATCTAAATAAATTATATATATATATATATTTATATATATATATATATATATATATATATATTATAGATCCATTCCAATGACTAAAGGAAAAATCAATACATAACTATACCTTTAATCTGATCTTACAATTTCTTCATCCTCATATGCCGTCGAAGGGCCACACTTTACTCTGTACGTTCAATCTTTTTTACTTTACTATATATGCGAATACTTGTAATTCCTCTTTGTCACGCCGACAAACAAAAAGGTTTTTTTTTAATGTTTAAATTGCATATTCTATTTATTTTTTTAATGGTTATTTTTTCCAAATTCAATGCTTTTATCATTTTCTAAGCGCGTTTCGTAGCAGAAATCCAGAAGAATGTGTAGCTTTCTTCCCAACTCTGTTACTCACCAGGGAAATTGTGCATTCGTCATCAACAGGAAAAACGGATAGCAAACGTTCGAAAAGCAACGGCAAGTCAAAATACATGAAAAATGCATTAAGAAAAACTCGCACGAGAAGTTGTGAGAAAATCCAGCGATCCCCCCACACGTAAAAAAGGAAAGAGAGTTACAAACCACAAATATGAGTAAATTTATGCTTTTTCACATAGATTCGTACTGCCCTTCAATATCCACTTCCCTAGTGAATAGAGCACTCAATAAGGCCAAAAATGAAACTAATAGAACCAACATTGAAATTCACTTTATGAAACTAGCTAGAAGAACTTTAATCTTATATAATAATGTTCAATTATGGACAAGAAAGAATAGCGGAAGGGGGAATTTTAATATCAATATGGGTCCCCTGATTCAGCACCATTCTGTACATATAAACATATTTTCAAATATATATATATATATAAATATATATATATAAATTATATATATAAATTAAATATATATATATATTATATATATATATAAATTATATAATGTAAATTATATATATATATATATATATATATATATATATATATATATATATATATATATATATATATATATATATATATATATATATATATATATAATCCAGGCAAGGTAAACATCCACAGGATAGTAATCCGAAGAATTTCAATCGGGCTTATAAAAAGTGCTCACTATTAAATAGAGCTTTTATATATGATTACTTTTATTTACACAGTCATGTACAAAATCTGCGACACTGGCATGTCGATGTTATCGATCAACATCTGTTATTAACTGACATCTAATCAGGCAGAGTTAAAATCCGATCCTAACTTTAGATCATATTTGGAAAGAAACATATATATATATATATATATATATATATATATATATATATATATATATATACAGGGTGGGCAAAAATAAGGGTCCTATTTTTAAAAATTCATAACTTTTTTATTTATTGATTTTTTTTTGATTTTTTTTTAGAATATGTAAAGGACCCCTTCCGAAGCAAGCATGAGCCGTATTAGCCCTAAGGAACGTACCCTCATTTAGAAAACATTATTTTTGCTTAAAAAACTCAAAACAGTGTAAAAAACAATACTTTAGTTTTTGTAAGTTTTAAGAAGTGTTTTTCGGCTAACATTTTTTTTGTTTATTCCAAAAAACATCGGAAGGGTCAGTCTACACACACATAAAGTTTGGTGAGTTTAACTTTTATTTTGTGGAAGTTATTCAAATTCAAGTTATTCAAATTTAAAGATAGGACCCTTATTTTGGCCCACCCTGTATATATAACGAAAATTGTCAAATGGATGAAATGAAGTTGCAGGGAATTGGGAAATTTTCGGAGGATTTGAATCGGGCTAATAGTCAGCATCCAAACATTCTAATCCTAACGCTAACCAACAATTCTTTCTACTATTCTTTGACAAACTGTAGAATGCGTTTCCAAACTAGAATTTACCAATTTTTGACGAAGCTCGCACTAACCGAAACACATTAAAACTCGTCTCGAATCTTTGGTCCCTTTTGTGAATATTCTCACAATCGTGCTTGGATGATTGACCATCATTTTAAGTTCCGGGTATTAATGTAGCAACTTGTGGATTATTGATATTAAAGTATGCTTCAGGGAATCGCTATTATCGTTTATGTTTCAAAGTTATTCTGTATGAACGAACAAACGATTTTTTTAATATACACATATTTTGATCAGTTCTCTAACCGCTCTGCGACAAACGGCCGTGCGGATCTGATAAAGCTGGGCCCGGTCACGCTTAACCTTCCGCATGACTTCCCGTTTCGGGTTTGATTTCTGCAATGAACCTTGCATATTCTCATTCACATAATTTTATTTTGGGTTTGTTGGGGGGTTTTTTCACCGTATTCCGAGAGAAGATACATTTTTAAAAATTATGTTTCATTTTTATATTTTTTACAATATTTTATCGGCTAAGTTCTAATAATTTAATAGTTTAAAATTATTTAATTTGGTTATACAAATAAATATCGTATTAATCTACAAAAACTACCTTAGTAATGTGTACTCTGCCTATTCCTTTTTTGTCACGCAATAACATGTTTCTATTTACGTACGACCAGACAAACTCTAAAAACACTATAACATTTTAATGTATTTTTATGTAATTATTTTTATTGGTGATTGCAGCGTTCGTTGTTATTTTGCTTACTATTATTTCGATTGTCTCACTTTCCTAAGTGATTAAGATGCAGAAAATTGAATTATTAGTCGCCCTTAACTTCATACGACGTACTTTTTCCGTTAATATATATTTTTATTTATTTTATACGTACATAAAAGTAATCCATGGACACGTGTTTCTGGGTCACATCAGTCATCAGCATGGCTAACTTAGACAGAGATCGAACCTTCTATATTGATGTCTGTAGTCCAGCGTTCTACCACTGCACCAAGACTTTTATGTACGTATAAAATAAATCAAAATATATATTAACGAAAAAATACGTCGTATGAAGTTAAGGGCGACTAATAATGCAATTTTCTGCATCTTAATCACTTAGGAAAGTGAGACAATCGAAATAATAGTAAGCAAAATAACAACGAACGCTGCAATCACCAATAAAAATAATTACATGAAATATTTAGGTGATAAAAATCGTACATATTTCTAGATGGAAAGTCTTGGTCCAGTGGTAGAACGCTGGACTACAGACATCAATATCGAAGGTTCGATCTCCGTCTAAGTTAGCCATGCTGGTGACGGCTGTGAACCAGAAACACGTGTCCATGGATTACTTTTATGTACGTATAAAATAAATAAAAAATATATAACATTTTAATAGTATATATAAAAACTGAACCGTTTCTTCATTGTCCGTATTAACCCTAACACCGTCGTATATTTGTTCGGGACTCCACTATCTTCGTGGGCTGATATGCAGTCGTTGCTGTTGTGTTGTCGGCCATGGCGGGGACAGAAAATGGATGTTCTTTGTTAACGAGACCACACTCCAGCCTCACACTGTGATTTGTCTAGCAATGAAGTATGTCTTGCCGCTTTGACTGGACAAGAATGTTTATATGTAAACCAAAAAAATATACATGAATTCTACAGAGTCCACACAACATCATGGAAACACAACAAAGTTCTTGACGTATTTGCAGATAAAAATATATTCTCGCATTTACAAAAAAACTTGGGGTTTCTTCGAAGAATGAGAGGTAGTGTCTGTGTTTGTCTTGGTGCTGGGTGTAAATCAAATTAATTCAATCTGTGACTCCTCCATCTACAGTGGGCTTTTCGCCATGAACAGATAGACTTCTATTCCTGTTCATGCGACAAGTTAATATTCTCAAAAATAGATTGTTAAAAAAAAATATTTGTATCACATTATTGTCATACAAATAATTTTTTTTAACAATTAAATAACAAAAACGCAAAGCGGCTAATATTTGCAAAGGCATGCCCCCTCTCTTCTCTATTTTTGAGAATATTTAAGAAAATATATTTTGATTATTAAAGATTGCGCTGTAAACAATCAAAATTAAAAAATGGTTAATTCCTATTTTAGTCACCTAAATTATTTAGAGTGAAATAGGTTTCGGCATTACTCCAAAACAACCATTTTTTTTAGTTGTTTATAAAGATGACGACTATATTTTTCCGGTCTAGTTTTCATTTCGGCGTTTAACGCGTACGATAAAACTTAGATTTATTTAATTATTACAATTGTTGGCCGATTTCAATTCAGTGTAACGACAAAATCAACTAATCTTCGAGACGAGTGATCAAAAGTTTACGACAAAGTTAATAAATCGAAAATTGTCATAATTAAATAGATAATTATTTCCAAAGTTGTGTTGGATCATCTTCAATTTATATCGGCTTAATCGATAATTTACTCAATTGACTGATATTCGGTGGACAATTCATACATAAAGTTCATTTGTACCAAATGTGGTTGGATCGCAAAGAGCATTGTTACATTTTATTAACGTGATACCATGGACTTCAGTTTTGGAGTCACCCTGTATATCAGAAGTCGCATTCTTTCTCAGGATATACAACACTTCCGCTTCTGAATCCTGTTATTACTTCACAGAACGCAAAGTCCTCCGTATGACCTTAAAAGACATGCAGTGGTGAAGCCTCCATTTGAGAGCTGTGGGGAATGTGGAGTTGCCCCTTAGTCGCCATTGCTCCCAAGTCCACCCTGTCCCGGAGTGGTAGTACCTGTAAGGGACCCATCTATGGGTTAAATAGAACATACTGGCGTTACCAAATAAGGCTGTCTGGAGTTATTGACTTCCTGACTTAAAATGCACCAAACATTGATGTTTTATTGTTTTTTCTTTGCAAAACTCAATCATGTTCTGCAAAATCCAAAACAAAAAACAACAATTTCCCTCTCCTCTTCTCCCCTCTCCTTCTCTCCCTTCCCCCTTTTTCCCCTCTCCCCTTTCACTCAACTAAACACCATGAATAAATACTTAAACATATAAAGAACTTGAAGCATAAAAACCTTCACAAAATGACCGGATTCAGCATTAAATAACCTGAAAAGGGTTGATATGCCATAAAACAAAACAACCAATTTTTACCAAAATTACCTGATTCGGCATTAAATAACCTGAAAAGGGTTGATATGCCGTAAAACAAAACAACCAAATTTTACCAAAATTACCTGATTCGGCATTAAATAACCTGAAAAGGGTTGATATGCCGTAAAACAAAACAACCAAATTTCATCAAAATGACCGGATTCAGCATTAAATAACCTGAAAAGGGTTGATATGCCGTAAAACAAAACAACCAAATTTTACCAAAATGACCTGATTCGGCATTAAATAACCTGAAAAGGGTTGATATGCCGTAAAACAAAACAACCAAACCAAACAGAACGCAAACCAGAAGTTGGATTTTGGAAAGGCTAATTATGGTGTTTGTTCAAGTTCTTAAGCAAACCATCAATTAGCGATGCTGTCCATCCTTGACTCACTCTTGAAGTACACGTGGAATTACAGCAAACTTGGTCACACAGGGTGCAACATTTTAACTTCTGGTACGAAACGTAGAATGATTTTTGAAAAAGAAAAATATATGAAAATTGAAATCATAAGGAGTTTAAAGTAAACGTGTCTAAATAAAAAGTTATGTTTGCTGTGGTGTGAGGAAATTGAAAAAAAATACTAAAATTTAAAGTAAATTTAATTATTAAAAAACAATCTTAAACATATATTATTCCGTTAATCCTTATCCATTAGTCTGTTATTCCGGTAATTCGTTATCCATTAGTCTGTTATTCTGTTAGTCCATTATCTATTATTCCGTTATTCACTTAATCCGTTATTCATTAGTCTGTTATCTATTAGAACATTAGTCCGTTAATCCATTAATCCTTATCCATTAGTATGTTAGTTTCTTAGCTATTAGTCCGTTATTCCATTAGTCCGTTATTCCGTTAATCCCTATTCATTAGTCTGTTATTCCGGTAATTCGTTATCTATTATTCTGATATTCTGTTAGTCCATTATCTATTATTCCGTTATTCTGTTAATCCGTTACCCATTAGTCTGTTATCGATTACTACATTAGTCCGTTAATCCATTAATCCTTAGCTATTATTCTGTTATTCAATTAGTCCGTTATTCCGTTAATCCCTATTCATTAGTCTCTTATTCCGGTAGTTCGTTATCTATTAGTCTGTTATTCTGTTAGTCCATTATATATTATTCCGTTATTCTGTTAATCCGTTATTCATTAGTCCGTTTGTTCGTTATCTATTCGTACCTTATTCCATTAGTCCGTTATCCATCATATCCGAAGGGTCACGGGTCGTCTACTAGACAAACGGCGAGACCCCCGGGGATCGAGCAAGATGATAAAAATAGACAAATGAATACAAAAAAAATCATATAATAAAATTACAACTACGTTTAGAAACTCGCGTTCGTTCGAAAATTGATTTTTGATAATGCTAAAATCAACCAGAGAAAAAGGAAAAGGTTCAATTGTTCAAGTAAAAATACTGTTACAGTGGCAGTCGCTTATTATTATCAATTTGAGGGCGTACGTTTTTGTATCAAGATAAACGTCTGCTGACATAAAACAGACAATCTAATTGAGTGTTCTGTTGGACGACATATCAAACCTTTTTGTCTTATTTTAACGTCGAAACGCAACACACTTATTGTAAACGATTCGGTGTATACAGTTGATTGAACACAAGATGTTGTTTTACCGATAGTTTGAACGTATAAATGATATCAGATTGGTCTAACAGAGAATCGCACTCACAGACTATGGAACCGGCTATGTATTTAAGTACGCACTAATGCAGGGTGACACCCAAAAATGCCATTATTGGAATCGGTAATAAAATTCAAAATAATTTCTGCAAGCCAACCGTATTTAATACAAATGAACTTCAGGCTATGCCTGACTTATCCAGGATTACGCTTCCTACTGATGAGACAATCGCCAAAGTGTCCCCGCATATCATTGAACGGTGATAAAACAAATATTGCTGAATATTTATGTCTGAAAGATGGTGAATAAGTCAGGCTAAAACTGAAGTTTATGTGTAAAAAAATATGGTTGAATTGCAGAAGGATTGTATATTTTATTAATAATTTCAGAGGGTTAGGGTTAGGGTTAGGATCAGGATGTATTATGACAAAGTATCGGCTTAAATTTAGTATGTTCTTCTTAAATCAGATTTTTAATTCAACTGAATGCATCTTGATTAGTCTTTATTGCCTTGTTACATTTTTACCAAGATCCTTTTAATATTAAATTTAGTTTTCAGGTTCTTTTTCCAACTCAGGTGTGGCCTTCGTAAAAAGAAGGATTTTGCGGTCGAATGTGACGTCATGCACATTGGTACAAACGAGACATGCCGAAAAGTTAAGCTGTCGATAATGAATGCTAGCTTTTTTTTATAAAAGTATTAGAAAACTGAAACTTGGTAGACAAGTTTATTTGTACATAATATGGTTGAATTGCAGAAAGGATTGTGAATGTTCCCCCCAATCGCATATGATTGCTCGGCTGAAATGAGGTTAGCATGGTGAACAAACATATAATACACTGACCCCAAAGAAAGGGGTAATGACTGAAAAGATATCATGACAACATACATAACGACACCCCCCCCCCCCAAAAAAAGGAGTTAATACATGGGAGAATGATATCATGAACACAAAGTATCTCTGTATACGGCGTTAAAACAAAGATTGTTGGACAGTCATGATTTAAACTTGGTGGACAAGTCAGGCATAGACTGTAGTTAATTTGTAGCAAAAAAATGTTTGTGTATGTTGTTAACAATTCCATTTTACTTGGGTGATCACCCTGTACAATTGAAATAGGTATAAAAACCACAAAATCCTCCTTCTCAGTTTTGGTAAAATAGTTATTTGTGTTCAATTCATCGTACATCATTTAATCGTTGACAATTTATATTGTGTTTCGACATTAAATTACCTAAAACGGGTTGATATGCCGTAAAAAAAGACAAACCAGAAATAACGAGTCTACTTTTTCATTATAAATTTCTTTCCTGTGAAAATTAGTCATTTCTATGGCCTAACTATTTTCCTCGTTATAGATTGGTTTATTTTATATCTTTTACGGCGAATCAACCCTTTTGGGGTAATGTACTGCCGGATTTACTTATTTTAATAAACGTGTTTATGATTCAAATATTGAATGATTCAAATATTTATAAATTAATTTGTTTTGTAAACGCATAGTCTTAAACGATAGTTTCTATACATATAAACTATCGTTTAAAGACTATGCGTTTATAAAATATATGCCTACAAAACAAATTAATTTATAAATTATAGGAAGCTGAGAGTTATGAGGTCAATGATGGGCCCGGGAGTAATATAATCTTATCTTCTAAATGTAGGCTTAACCACCGGAAGTATTTTACGGTCATGCAAACACAGATTTTTAAGTGGTAGATAGGGTTTGGAAGTTGGGTAGGCATAAATCTGTTCTGATACAACACTTCATCTTTTTTGTTCTCGAGCAAAAAAGCAGAAATCCTTCTAGAGTAAAACAATTTTTTTTATTTTTGTTCCAATCCAGAGTTCCCCTCTTATGGGAGCTGGATTTTTTCCACGTTAAAAAACGATTGTGTGCCTAACTCTGCTCTCATAGGGAGGCAAGTAAATAGGGACATAAATATAGAAACGACTGGGAAATATTGATTTCGGGGTCTTGGGGAAGATTAAATTGTGGAGGAAACACTTTGTCCAGGATTGTCCGGGAAAGTTCCATGTCGTACCTGGGACCATCCTCTTTGTATCTGAGTAATTCGAATAACAATAATACGCTTGTCGTGTCCGTCACAAAATGTCTAAGATGTCGCATTGTGCAGGAAATGGGGAAAGCATATATATATAAAGAAGATAAAAGATTTACCTCTGAGAAATTCCTATAGATAAGTAAATCAAAACCCGTCGGTTGACGTCAAAGAGTTGTTTCTTTCAAATTCTTTTCGTTTCCTCTCCTCCGGGTATTTTTGTAAGATCCGCTCCCCAAGAGAGCCAAACTTCGCCGTTTTCTTCCGTCGACTTTTGTCTTACTTGACTGAGTAGTGTTCAACTTTTTTTGTTTTAGTAGCCACGCCTACTTCCACTCATACAACGACCAACTCGAAGAAATAGAAAGTATAAAAAGAAAATGCAAAAAACACTCATATTAATGAGAGTTCCTGCTACAAAACACACCACCCCAACACCAAATCCTTGTAGACCGACAAACACAACGACAAGTCTATCAAATATCTCAAGTAAACACGATGATAATAATAACTGTCACTTGAAATATAAAAAGAAATACACTCACATTTCTGTTAAAACTACTGCTGCCTACACGACGCTGATAGACGCGACCGGGCTTCAAGTTTTGCTCGAAATGAAGAACTAAACGGGAGACAGAATTGGCAGTTAAAAGACCTATCAATGGAAATGATTAGTGTTTGTCTAAAAAGACATTGCGTTTGCCTTAGTGTTTATCTAAATTAGCAATATTATTGAGCTGGGTATTTGTCTAAAACGACATTGCGTTTGCCTTAGTTTATCTAAATTAGCAATATTATTGAGCTGGGTGTTTGTCTAAAAAGACATTGCGTGTGCCTTAGTGTTTGTCGAAATTAGCAATATTATTGAGCTGGGTATTTGTCTAAAACGACATTGCGTTTGCCTTAGTTTATCTAAATTAGCAATATTATTGAGCTGGGTGTTTGTCTAAAAAGACATTGCGTTTGCCTTAGTGGTTATCTAAATTAGCAATATTATTGAGCTGGGTGTTTGTCTAAAAAGACATTGCGCTTGCCTTAGTATTTATCTAAATTAGCAATATTATTGAGCTGGGTGTTTGTCTAAAAAGACATTGCGTTTGCCTTAGTGGTTATCTAAATTAGCAATATTATTGAGCTGGGTGTTTGTCTAAAAAGACATTGCGCTTGCCTTAGTGTTTATCTAAATTAGCAATATTATTGAGCTGGGTGTTTGTCTAAAAAGACATTGCGTTTGCCTTAGGGTTTATCTAAAATAGCAATATTATTGAGCTGGGTGTTTGTCTAAAAAGACATTGCGTTTGCCTTAGTGTTTATCTAAAATGGGAACGCAATGTTTACCTAAAAAGACACATTTATTGAAATGCTTATTTATCTACAAATAACAACTCAACTGAGTTTAGGTTTATCTAAAATATTGAGCTTAGTTTTTAAATAATATAACGATGCTTATGAGCTTTGTTCATCTAAAATACTAATTGCATTGAGCTTATATATATAATTCATATCATACATACATAAAATAATCCATGGACACGTGTTTGTAAGTACAAGCCGTCATTAGCATGACTAACTTTGACAAGTATAGAACCTTCTTTTTTTAAGGACGTATTTTTCGTTGATATATTCTTTTTTGATTTATTTTATACGTTAATTTTATATATATATATATATATATAAATTTGATATTATATATATAAAAAACTTATATTATATTATATATATATAAGATTTATATTATATATATATATATATATATATATTAATTTTATACGTACATGAAAGTAATCAATAGACACGTGTTTCTGGCTCGCAGCCGTTATCAGCATCACTTGCTTGGACAACGATCGAACATTCGATATTTATGTCTAATATTTAGTGATAAAAATCGTACATATTTCTAAGCAAGGCATCGTAGTCGGGTGGTAAAACGTCAGACTATAGGCATCAATATCGAATGTTCGATACTGATGACGGGTATATAAATTCACGACTGCCTCCGTTTAATATACACAGTTCAATTTCAACTTCTGAAAAACTGCTCTCATTCTCGGTCAACGGAAGTATTTTTAAATGGCCCGAATTCTCAAAATTACTTCCGAATAAGTGTGTTCCACCTACGATTGAACTAAACATCTTTCTATTGGATTTACTTCATTCTTTAACTTTTTCAGTGCTGCCTTCACGAAAACCTTCTTTTCCATCTTTTAATCTCCTTTCACTGGACACCTTATCAACGGACATTTACCAACTGGACAGACCCCATATCTTTTTACACGCACATCCTCACTCTCCATTACTTAATTTTTTTTTAATTTTGAATTTTGGCTTTTCCACTGCCAACTTATCTATCTATGTAATTCCTCTGATGATAAGATTTTAATCTTTGAAAAGCCTTGGCTTAAGGAAAGAATAATAAACATGTTTTTACCGAGTAGAACAATCGAAGTTGAAATAAATTTGTCATTCGTACATGTTTATCCCTCTTCTTTCTTCTATCTTTATATATATATATATATATATATATATATATATATATATATATATATATATATATATATATATAGTTTGTTTGGAAAATCGATGGCATAAGTTCAGGATTATGTTCTATATGTGTAAAAGAGCCTCTTTATGTGGGCGCTGCTTTTGTAACAGCACTCCCCCATTACTAGTCTAATTTCTTTTCTTTATTTCTCTGTGTAGGCTTTGTTGTGTGTTTATCCTATTTATTTAACAGTATTTGTATCATATTACCTGAAAAAAGCGGGGCCAACACTCGCAAGATGTCCCTGCCGAGCATAACGCTAAGATCTTTCTTTTGAGCCACGCTGTTTTTATATTTGTTTGGTGTCGCTTTTTCATTGTTTTGTTGGTGTACATTGTAACACCAGAACCAGACTTATTTTACTCGTGATCCTGTCACAGGGATAATGTTTATCTATCCCATATGTAGAAATAACATATTGTTCGTATTAGATGTGTACAATAAAGAATGTAGATGGGTGTTTGTTTAAATGGCCGATAACTTGGGAACCAAGTATTTCCGGAGATATATTTTTTATGAGAAACTTTTTTCATTATTTACACAATTAGAACATATGATCCTGAAGTTATGCTATCAATTTTCCAAACACCATATATATATATATATATATATATATATATATATATATATATATATATATATATATGGCAAGACATCCCAAAGATTAGAAATTAGAATATCCGAACACATACCACGTGATATTCGTTTACACAAGGTTTCGAGATCATCCGAGAACTTTCAGGCACAGGAATCAGCCATCGGTAATCACCTGGCTAGTTCAAATAGTTGTTCTGACAAGTATTCCGATGGGTGGTTTTCTGTTTTACACAGTGCCAAGTCGAACTACCATCTCAATATTATATATATAGATATAGAAAGAAATGGACCATGAAAAAGAACAGACTGGTGATGGAGTGCTACTATAAAAGCCGCTACCCTATAGAAAGAGGCTACCGAAAACGAATGAAACATCTCTGGGACATTGCTAGTGACCCACATACAACGGAACAAAGGATAGCAGATCAAGCAAGACAGATCCTCAAGCGAGGATGGTTCTCGGAGATGGAACTGACGGAAATCAGACAGAAGGCTAATGGCGAAACGGAGCAAGAAACACCACCAAAGGAGAGACCACAGGAAGAGGACAGGCAAAACATACACACTGAAACTGAAGAGATTGAAGACTACGGAATCACAGAACCAGGGGAGATAGAAGACTGCGGAACCACAGAACCTGCTGAGATAGAACTCAACGATAAAGAAGCAAGTGAAGTGGAGAACATAAGACGATACATGTTAGAAAACAAAACAAAACTCCCATCTCTCAGGAATGAAGTAGCGAAGAAGTTACAAGCAGAAACAGAAAGAGTAAACAGACTCCTCACACACATCCCAACAGAAACTATTACAGACCTAAACAACCTGATATATGCAGGGGCAAAATCGGTAAGTATGAAACTAAGAAACGAAGAGAATGGACAAAAGAGAGGACCGACAAAACCTGGATGGGAAATCAGACTGGAAACCCAGATCACCAAACTTCGGAAAGAAGCTAAAACCGTGAACAGAAGGAAGGAGGACATGAAACGATTAAGAAGCAAAAATCAGAAACGCAAGGAAAAACTAAATGAGAAACATGAAGAAATAAAACAAAGGACAGCAGCAATAGAAGGAAGACTGAGACGATACAGGTACAAATCAGAACAGAGCAAACAGAACAGGACCTTTGAAAACAATGAAAGCCAGTTTTACAAAAACGTAAATGGAGAAAAAACAACGACAGAGCAACCGAACCCAACAGAAACAAAACAATTCTGGAGCAAGATATGGGAAGAACCAAAAAAGCACAACAAGAATGCCCAATGGTTGAAAAACATGAAAGATGAACTGCAAGAAATCGAAGAAGGAACCGAAACAGAAATCAACAAAGAAACGATCAAGAAAACCCTAAAAAAAATGGCAAACTGGAGAGCACCAGGCCACGATGGAATACATGCATACTGGTTTAAAAAATTCACGACCCTGCATGAAAGAATAGCGCAGAAACTGAGCGGATGTATCCGCAAAACAGACATACCAGAATGGATGACGGAAGGAAGAACAACACTAATACAAAAAGACCCCAAAAAGGGAACGACCCCCAGCAACTACAGACCGATAACATGTCTACCAATAATGTGGAAAATTCTCACAGCACAACTGAGAGAACAAATCTACCAATCCCTGGACAAACGTGGACTGCTCCCCGAGGAACAAAAAGGATGCCGGAAAGGACAAAGAGGGGCACATGATCTACTATACATTGATCAAAAGACTCTGAAGGAGGTGAAGAGCAGACAAAAGAACATAACCATGGCATGGATTGACTACAAGAAAGCCTACGACAGAATCCCCCAAACATGGATAATTGAATGCTTAAAAATATACAAGATACCAGACAGGATTATTAATCTCATCCAGAAAGCAATGGAAACATGGAGACTAAAACTGACAGCCGGAGGACAATACCTGTCTGAGATAAAAATACAGAGAGGCATTTTTCAAGGAGACTCTCTATCACCACTACTGTTTATAATAGCCATGATGCCACTCAACTACATACTCAGAAAGTGTGATGCCGGATACAGGTTTACGGATACAGAACAAAGAATAAACCACCTGATGTACATGGATGACCTTAAACTGTTTGCAAAAAACAAAAAAGAACTGGAAAAGCTGATAAACACAACCAGGATATTCAGCCAGGATATCCAAATGGAGTTTGGAATAGAAAAATGTGCACTGCTAGAGATCAAAAGAGGAAAACTGGAAACGACAGAAGGTATAGAACTCTCCAACCAAGAGGAGATGAGGGCGCTAGGAGAACAAGATAGCTACAAATACCTGGGAGTTCTGGAAGCAGACACAATCAAATATACAGAAATGAAAGAGAAGATTGGAAAAGAATATCTACGAAGAACAAGGAAACTCTTAGAAACTAAACTATATAGCAGAAACCTAGTAAAAGGGATAAACACATAGGCTGTATCACTAATAAGATACTCTGGACCATTCATAGGCTGGACCAAAGAAGAACTCAGGCACCTTGACCAAAGAACTAGAAAACTAATGACTATGCACAATGCACTGCACCCAAAAGACGACACGGACAGACTCTACGTGAAAAGAAATGAAGGAGGTAGAGGACTGGTAAGTATAGAAGACTGTGTGGAAGACACCAAAAAAGAGCTGGAGAAATATGTAACCCAGAACACGGAAAGACTGATCACCACAGCAAGAGACACCAGCCCAACAAACAACCCCGGAAGCACTGAACCCAGAAACAAAAAGACAAGAAAGGAAAAGTGGGAAGAAAAACAACTACATGGACGCTTTATAAGACTCACAAGCGATGAAGCCAATGAAAACAGCTGGGCATGGCTAAGAAAAGGAAACCTGAACAGAGAAACGGAATCTCTGCTGACGGCCGCACAGAACAATGCGATTAGGACAAACTTTATTAAAGCAAAGATAGATAAAACCCAGGAAAACAGCAAATGCAGATTGTGTGGACAAAGAGACGAAACGATAAATCATATAATAAGTGAATGCAGCAAGCTAGCACAAAGGGAATACAAGAACAGACATGACAGCATGGGGAAAGAAGTACACCGGGAAATGTGCAAACAACTGAATTTCGAATATGCAAGAAAACGGTACAAACACAAACCAGAAACTGTACTAGAAAACGAAAAACACAAAATCATATGGGATATGAATGTACAAACAGACAAACCCATAACAGCAAGGAGACCGGATATGATAATAATCAACAAGAAAGAAAAATCCTGCAAAATCGTGGACTTTGCCGTTCCAGCAGACCACAGAGTGAAGATCAAAGAGACGGAAAAGAGAAGCAAATATACTGAACTTGCCAGAGAATTGAAAGGAATATGGAACATGAAGAAAGTCAGTATAACACCAATAATCATAGGAGCACTAGGAACAGTCCCCAAAAACATGGAGAAAAGACTAGGAGAAATATGAATCAAAGGGATAACTGAGACCATACAAAGGACAGTAATGATCAAAACAGCTACAATCCTGAGAAATGTCCTCGAATGCGGAAACCAACCCACATAAGCAACGAATGGAGAACAAACACATGGAAGCACAAAACAACAGAACCGGGGAAAATACAACCGCACGAGAGAGGCGCAAGCATAGGCTGACGCCACGAAAATTATGGACAGAGGGTCGAGGAGGGAAAGCGCAAAACCAGACCTCCACTGGAAGAGCGCGGACAGCTCTGGGACCTTGGGAAGGCTTGTTGCCACTCGGGCCCCAGAGGGGACCAATGGCCCTTATCAGCGGGAAATCGTTGGTAGGTGGCTGTTGCGATTACCGCAAGGTCATCAGCGGTGATGAACGAAAAGAGGTGGAGCATACTGGAGGCCTGAGGAGACTTGTTGTCACTCAGACTCCAGGGAATACCACAGGTTGTCGGCAGTGGGTGACCACTGACGATGACCAGTGTGATAACTCCTAGTGAGTAAATAATAATAATAATAATAATAATAATAATAATAATAATAATAATAATAATAATAATAATAATAATAATAATAATAATAATAATAATAATAATAATAATAATAATAATAATAATAATAATAATAATAATAATAATAATAATAATAATAATAATAATGATTCTCTACATGGATTTCTTATAAGACCACGCCATTTAGCGACTTGTGAACGTCAATAATAATAATACAATAAAAACAAAAATATTTTTTTTAAAAAACGTTCAGTGAAGATGGTCATTCTGCTATATTATGAGGGGCCCTGTATTCTGAAAACGTGTAAAGTTAGCTAGTATGGATTATGAACTGGGTGAAAGAAATAGGATGGAGTGCAAAATAGGTGCATAAATAATTTGGGACAAACAAAACTGTTCCCACGGTGATTCATTCTGAGAATCATAACACACTGGATGTGAGCTGGCCGAGATGAAACACTCGGATCAAACAGGTTAGACAAAAAGCAATACTGAGTTCTGTTATGACATTCGTTGAAGGGTCAAAGGGCTCTGACGTCACAGATCCTTGGTGAGAAATTAGCTTTCTAGACAGTTCACCATGGAGGTGCGAGATGGGCAGACGTCCATAAACTGAGCTCTACAATGCGCAGAGTCCGGGTGACATCGCCAGATATGGGCTAAGATCCCAACGGCGGGACAAGAATATATCTGATTGCATCCGTCACATTCTACAAACAGTATGAAAGTGAAGAAGAGCATGAATGAAGGAACCGACGAGTGAAAATCTCTCCGATTGAAGTGTGAAATAAAAGAATAGAATCTCTCTCATAAGTCTTGCCTTCGAGCGTTTTTGCATGAAGACAGAGTTTATCCCACAAGACAGGTACGCCACTACGATGACGAGCCAGCAACGGAGATGGGTGTGCAAGCAAACCCACGACCAACAGTGAGGCAGAAATCTGTAATGTAACTTTTAATATTGATTTAAAACGTAAGAATAATTTGAAACATGTTAAGGACATTATAAGTTTAAAGCCAGTTTAAAGGCTTAAGAACTATTGTTAAAATGTTAATTATTCTGCATGTAAATGAACGCTAAATTTACGAAGAGGCCCGGTCGACGATTCTAAGTTTCGCAATTTCGTGTTGTTTCGATTGTTGGTGGTGCTCGAGAAACGGTGTACCCCGGGCGTGCGCCAAATACGAGTTATAAAAATATATAGAATATAAGAGTTGTAAAGTATCGTTTAAAATAATTATCTAGTAAAAGAAAAACTATTATGTCACAATTCTCTACGTGGATTTCTATATAACACCAAGTTATTTTCATATAACACCAAGTAATTTGGCGACTTGTTTTTTTACAATAGATCGTTCACTATTGAAATTGTTGCAGCTGTCAAGTTATTTGATTTAATTGCAAAGCGGCTTCGTTTATTAAAGAAAACAATCAGAACAAAAAAGAATAGGCCATAATAATAATTATATTAACAACAAAAATGACAAATAGAATGTAATAATAGTTTTAGTAGTAATAATGATAATCATAGTAATAGTGATGATGATAATAATAACAATTATCCCAGCCACGGGTCAACTGGCATAGGGAGTTGAGAATCTCCAGCAAGCCATAGCGAGTACAACATCTCTAAGGATACAAAATATCTGATGGAATTCAAAGGCAGTTGTAAATACCAGGTTGACATCTGGTAGGGTTTAACTGCATTTCATGGCGAGGATTTGGTCGTCAGCTTTGGGTAGCAACTCTCCTAGAGATGGTATCTCAATGAAAATACTAGGGAAGGAAAACCTTACACAAACCATTCCTCATATTATTTTAATATTAGTGTTCAAAATTATCAACCCGAAAACGACGTATGTGGGTCCAGAATGTTAAGTACAGGTCCCACGTCCGGCAGGCGAACGAACGAGGCTTCCCAAGTCGTCATCCAGCGAAACCCTCGAAACACTAAAACTAGAACTAGTTGGACTAAGGCCTTAAATAGAATTGTGATGAAATGTTACTTGAAGAGTGATCCTCCCAAGAGACGATATAGACATTGAATTCACCAAAGCTGAAGTGAGCTAATCCTGTTTGAACTATCAGAACAAAAACATTCAGGATAAGCCCGGCTGATTAGAACTAATGAATGGTTGTCTACTATTAAAATTGAGAGAGAAGACTTAGACGTGCTTAAACTTGATGTAATTGAAGAAAAGTCTAGGGTAGAAACCACAACTAACTCTGAGGACGAAAATATTGTAATAATGGTAATCAGGCTGCTTCCACAGATGCAATCGTAAAATGTATGATAGAACATGGGATGAAAGAAGAAGATATTGATATTTTCAGATTGTTAGACGAGAAGCTAAGAGCTGACAATTTAGAACAGCCGCCGAACCTGCGATTTGTCAATAGGAAAGGGCTTAAAACTGTCACCATCAAAATAAATAAAGTCTTGACATTTTAATAGTAAATAATCTTAATACTTGTAATAAAGTTATTGAAGCTACTGCTAATACGGAATAGAAAAACGGAAAAAAGAAGTCAAGAAAAAACCCTGGTGGTGGAAATGTTTAAATAGGCAGATGAAACAACTTAGAAAGGATTTCAGTAAAGTAATAGCTTTCGGAAATGGTAAGCTCAAAAGTCAGAGTGTTTGTGAAAGACTAATTTGTAAGGTTTACATACACCGAAAAGGTTTCAAGTGTGTAATTGAAGAACTGAAACAGCGTATCGTAGCTAAAAAAAAGTTAAACGCTACAGCGACATAATTTATCAGTATCGGCAAAACAGACTGTTCGAGTACAACCAGAAACTACTTTTTAAACAACTAGAAGGAATTAAAAGAGGGAATGACGTTATACCTGATGCTGACCAATCTTGTGCATTCTGGAAAGGCATTTGGAAAAAGGAAGTAAAACATCAAGATGATGCAGAATGGATCAAACATATTGAGTAGAACGATACCTGAATATAACAATCACCGTTAGGATGCTGAGGGAAAGGGTGGAAAGCACCCGGACCTGGCGGAGTCCAGGGATACTGGTTTAAAATCCTACCAGCTCTTTACTATTTCTTGCACCAATGATAAATGGCTGTTTGACGACAGGTAGCTACAAAAGTCCACTACAGTCTTGATAATGAAAGATAAGACAAAAAGGGGTGAGGTGACAAACTTTACACCAATCCCTTGCCTCTCGATTATGTGGAAACTTTTCACTAGCATATTGTCTGAAAGTATTTATGGTCATTTGGACCAAAACAATGTGCTGCCTGAGGAACAAAAAGACTACCGAAAAGATCATACGACACTAAAGATTCTGATCGATAACGTGATCTTGAGAAACTGCAAACGAAGAACTACTAACCTTGCCTTGGGGTGGATAGATTATAAAAAAGCATTTGACATGGTGCTAAATTCATGGATACACAAATGCTTGGAGATTTTCGGAATAGCCCCCAACATTCAAACAGCTTCAAAGAATAACATGAAGAATTGGAAAACCAATTTAACGTCAGGAGGTATTGCATTAGGTAAAGTAAAAATCAGGAGAGGGATTTTCCATGACGATAGTCTTCCCCTTTCCTTTTTGTCATTAGTTTGATCCCGATGACACTTCACTTACGTAATGTGAAAGCAGGATATGAACTTGGGAAAGGGCTCCCAACAGTCAACCATTTACTATTTATGGATAACCTTAACGTTTTTGGAAAGAATGAAAACCAACTTGATACCCTAATGAATACCGTTTAATTATTTAGTGACGACATACAAATGGAATTTGGCATCATGAAATGTGCTATTCTTGTTATGAAAAGAGATAAACTTGTTCACTCAGATGGCCTTGAACTCCCAACAACAACAACAACAAATGGGAATTAGTTAGCCTATGGAAATGTAAAGAAGTCAATGTGATTCTCGTTGTAATTGAAACGGTTGGCACCATAACGAAATACTACGATAAATGACTTAAACAAATTGACAAGACAATTTCTTTTCCAATTCTACAAAAGACTTGCCTGTTATGAACGGCAAAAGTGTTATGGTACAGCTTGAATATCTAAAGTCAAGGAAATTGACTTGATGTTCAAAAAGGAAAATCCAACTAAAAACATCCAAGAGTTGAGACTACTATGAAATGATGATGATGATGATGATGATGATGATGATGATGATGATGATGATGATGATGATGATGATGATGCCGTCGGCCTAGGCTGACACCAAACAAAATATTTGTAGAGGGTCGAGGAGGACAGCACAAACCAGACCCCCACTGGAAGAGTGCAGAGAATGCTGGGACTTTGGGGAGGCTTATTGCCACCCAAATCCCAGAGAAGACCAATGGTTCTTACCAGTGATAAATCAATGGTAAGAGGTTGTTGCGATACCGCAAGGTTATGTGCGGAGATTATCGAAAAGAGGTGAAGAATACTGGAAATCTGGAATGGCTTGTTGTCACTAAGACTCCAGGAAATACCACTGCGTGTTGTCGGTGATCAATCACTGACGATGATCTGTGTGAGAACTCCTAGTGAGTACAAATAATAATAATGTAATTCATTCACCTCTAATATAATATGATAGATAACATTGGAAATCGCTGACCTCCCCCATGACGAAACCTGCCCCAGTTGACCCTCAAAGAATGGTTGTTTTAATTCTTAGATATTATTCAACTAGGGCAGCGCCGATCAAGAATATACCAACTTTGTGAGTGTTTATTTTGTAGGGTTTTTTTTTACTTTTAGCTAGACATTCCCACAAACATACATACAGACAACTTCCCTTTATATAGAGAGATTAATAAAGTACTCTATCTCTTTTTTATTTCTCTGCAATGTTTTTAGCATCGTGATTCAATACAAAAGTCACCGGACTCTTCTTCTAAGTACCGTTTCAAATAAATGACCCTAGAAAGAAAGGAAGAGAGAAGCTCTTCATGTTGAGGACCCGTAGCTGTCACCCACAGAAATGATTGACTCACAAATACTGTAGACAGAGAAAGGCTAACCGTAACACTTCTGAGTAGCGATAGTCTTTGTGACTAAGACAGGGTTAAAGAATAATTTTAATCAAATAAGAGAAATGAACTTGACAGAGGTTTCTTTTCAATGTTGTTGCTCTTCAACTAACGTGCCCTTTATGAAGGATGTCAACTCGGTTCAATTATGACCAAGAAACAACATTTCAGATCAAAAGCACTTTCAAATGGATAACATTAGTCTTAACAACATGAAAAGGAAAGAAATAAAAATCAACACATTTATTCAAATGATACATAAATACTTTTGTATTTTAGAGACAATAACAGATCAAAAGAAATGATATATATACCTACATACTAATTCTTCTTGTTCCTCCCTTAGTTTGCTTGTTTTGTTTTACGGCATATCAACCCTTTTCGGGTTATTTAATGCCGAATGCGGTCATTTTTGTAATAGTATTTATGCTTCAAGTTTTTTATATCTTCAAATATTTATCATGTTGCTTGTTTTGCTTGTTTTGCTTGTTTTGTTTTACGGCATATCAACACTTTTCGGGTTATTTAATGCCGAATCAGTCATTTTTTATATCTTCAAATATTTATCAAGACTGACGAAAAAATGGTTTTTTTTGTTTTTTTTTGGCTTTCAGTTTTGTAGAACATGAATGAGTTTTGGTAACGGAAAGGAAAAAATAAAATCAATGTTTGGTGCAGTTTTGCTCAGGAAACCGGTATTTTCAGACAGCCTGATCGATACAGTAGTAGTAGTAGTAGTAGTAGTAGTAGTAGTAGTAGTAGTAGTAGTAGTAGTAGTAGTAGTAAGCTTGTTTTGCAGATGTAAACAAGAAGCAGGCGATAACTGATTTTTTTTTTCAAATTAACTTAATTTCAAAAGTTTTAGCTGAGAAAATAATTGTAGCAATATTTAGATGCGGGTGTGTAAAATATCGTGAAAACGGTATTCCGCACATAAAGTTAGAATAGTGAAAAATCCCATTCGAATTCCATTTACTTTTACATAATAAATGTAGGGTATCTTTTAGAATAATCAACACAACAAGAACAGGGTCCAAAAAAAATACAACAAATAAATGTGACCGTAGTCCATAAAACTTATTTTTCGACTTACCTATGACATTTGTTTATATTTGTAAGTATTTTCAATGGCTTTTTATTAGATATCGAAATTTATTTCCATTTTACGTTCACGGAAAGCTGGACTAATGGAAACATTACCTTGTGGGTGAATAACAAAGAATCTGATTGGTTAACTAGCTAGACTAAACACCACGTGTATATATAAAACCGCCGGGCAACACAAACTCGATTCTCTAAGGGTATGAAACGCGGAAGCCTCTGTGTAGCTTAATTGCCATAAATATATTTTCATAGCTCTACTTACGTATTGAGCACTGTTTAAGTAAATACTCAAAATCGATATATAAAATACCATACCCCCTTATATCATGTTATGTGGATACATGAAGTGATATATATATATATATATATATATATATATATATATATATATATATATATAAATGAAGAGAGATAAACATGTGCGGATGACAAATCTATTTTATCTTCGATTGTTCAATGCAAGGTGTACTCGATAACAACATGTGTACTTTTCTTTCCTTAAGCCAGGCTTTTCCAAGATAAAACTCTTATCCTCAGAGAAATTACATAGATGGATAAGTTAGCAGGGAAATAGCCAAAATTACAAAATTTGAAAAAATTTTAGAAACAATACAATTAAAGGTGTGTGCAGAAAAAGATTATCAAAATAAAGAGTCTGTTCAGTTGGGTAAATATGATAAGATTTTAATCTTTGAAAAGCCTAGCTTAAGGAAAGAAAAGTAAACATGTTTTATATCGAGTACACCTTGCATTGAACAATCGAAGATGAAATAGATTTGTCATTCGCACATCTTTATCTCTCTTCCTTCATTTATCTTTATAATTGAGCTTAAATTATTTCACTATAGGTTCAATTCTCTAAAAGTATACTTTTAGTCTCATATATATATATATATATATATATAGAGAGAGAGAGAGAGAGAGAGAGAGAGAGAGAGAGAGCACTAGATCAAGTGAAAAAATAAAATAAGGTGCGACTCAAATTTTATTTGCATTCAATGTTCAAGCAAAGTCCTTTAAAGTCCTTAACTCATGAGTTTTCAAAGAAAATCTTCTCCTCAGAGGACCATTACCGCAATAACATTACTGCAGGTAATAAAATTAAACTTTGAAAATATATTTTTTTAAATTTTACATAAAAATACATAAAATTATATAAAACATCAAATATATCGGCCCAAAACATACTTTTTTGCTAAACTTATACAGTTCATCCAAGTCATACAAGTCATAAAGTTTAAAACATGTTTAAGAAAGATATCAAAGAAGTTGATTAAAAACAATCCAGGTGGTGACTGATATTCCAAAAACGAAAAAGTTATCCAGGCGGGAAATTTGTTTGCTATCGATATATATATATATATATATATATATATATATATATATATATATATATATATATATATAATATATATTTCAATGGTAATATTTTTTTGTTACTGACTATTTATCTTAATCAAATTTATGTGAAAAACATTTTTTTGTGATTGGCTGTTTAAATTAATTGTTTCTGACAAACAAACAAACTAATGTTGGCTGCTTTCCATCCTCCATTTTCCAACAGACGATAGCAAGCAAAAACTATCAAGAACTAATTTTAGAGTGTGTGCAATTCCCTCAGCCAATTAACCTGCCATTCCATAGCCAATGGCTTATGATCAATTTTAGATTCTGGAATTCTTTTGTTCATTTCCTTCTTTCTTTCTTTTGTTTCTTTCTTTCCTTCTTTCTTTCTTTCTTTCTTTCTTTATTTCTTTCTTTCTTTTCTTCTTGTTTTATTTGTTTGTTTTTCGAATCCTCCACAGACTGATATTAAATAATTGAATCTTGAAATTACCAATCGGTTTCTTCTTCTTTAACAATAAGTTTTATTCTGAAAATGCTATTCAATGTTATTTTCTTGTAGTTTTGAACGTTTTTCCCTGTTGTGGGTCGTGTTTGATTTTTATATCTTTTGGGGTTTGGGTTAGATATTTTTAGGTGCTTCCTTGCCTTTTTATGATAGGATATTTTCGTCAGGCAGTCTGTCACGCGTCAGTTTGAAATAGCTTTATCGTCGGTCTGTCAAACTTAAGTTTTTTTAAATAGCATTTAATTTGGTCTGTCACGCTGAAGTGTAAAGTAGTATTAAGTTTTGTCTGTCACTCTCAAGTTTCAAATAGCATTTAATTTAGTCTGTCATGCTGAAGTTTGAAAAGGCATTAAATTTAGTCTGTCATGCTCAAGTTTGAAGTAGCATTAAGTTTTGTCTGTCACTCTCAAATTTGAAATGGCATTTAAGTTGGTCTGTCACGTTGAAGGTTGAATAGCATTTTCATCGCTAAACGCGCAGATTAAATGGACGCGTCTTAAGAATTCTTTTTTTGTACAGTCAAATTTGAAAGCCCAAACTGTTAAATCATTAGTGGCCAGCTTCGTTGGGTGCGTGCATTTTCGTGAAAGTCAAAACCTGCACTTTGTGTGGCGGGTTTGGGAAAACTGTAAGAATATTTAACATTCATTTTGTCACAGCGAAGATTTGAAATAGTTTAGAAATTGAAGTCTAAAAAACAGCGAGAACAAACGCCGGACAGGGACCAGTTGATGGATTATCCTTTTTTAATCGTCTTAGTAACTTCATCTGCCTGCCCTCGTGTGGACCATGTAGCAAGTTGTTATATTGATTTCTCTTGGGTGTCTGATATCAAGGTAAACGGACGTCTGTTTTCGATGCGCTCCGACTACCTCACAGAGGTTAGCCGGGAAGATGCAGTTTATCTTGTTGTAAAATTCTGTAAACGTAAACCAATTCTCAGAGCAAATAATGGAGTTACTTGCTGTTCTTTTTTGTTTGTTACATTATAACAGATAAAAGTGAAAGAGAAAGACACAGGAATATAAGTTTTCAAATTTGTGGTTAGCAAAGTTACCCCAGCCAGGAATGGATCCAGAAAGTGTGGTTTGAGTTGCCCCCCTTTGCAAATTGAATTTGAAAGCTAGATGGCTCTGGTTGACAGTCAATTTGCATAGGTGGGGCAAAAAGTAGTACAAAAACTGTACTGTTTTCATTGAGCTTCTAGAGAGCGGTAGGGAGAGCAGAGTGAGGCTGAAAGAGGAGACTGTGAAGTAGAAAGAATTGTTCTTGAACTATTGATTACCGATTGGACGTTGAGAAAGATTAACCACTGTGGTTTGCCACCAGATTTTTTTTTACATTTGTCTTCACGGATTGACCACAAGCTATTTCGGCAGAAACTATGGCAGGAAAGAGGATCAGCAGTGAAATGCTGAAGACGTTCTCTGGAGAGGGGGATGTTGTAGCCTGGCTGAGCAAGGTAAAAGTTGTCGCTTAGTTGCAGGACATCGCGGATGTAGCCAGCTTGATACCGTTGTATCTTGATGGTGATGCTCTGGCCCTATATCTGGAGATGCGGGAGGAGGATCGGCTGTCTGCAGACACCATTGAAGAGTAGTTGAAGGAAGCCTTTACTGAAATGTCATTTGTGGCATATGGCAAACTAAGCCGTATAGTGTGGACCGGAGAGTCTGTCGATGTTTTCGCCAACAACATCCGGAGGTTGGCGGGATTAGCAGGATTCAATGGAGGAGGCCGTCGACAGATGGTTAAGATGGCCTTCATAAATGGCTTCCCAGACAATATTTACATAGCTCTGCAGCAACTGCCTGGTGTAAATACCATGGAGGTGGCGGAGTTGATTACACAGGCTTACATTTGTCTTCACGGATTGACCACAAAATTAAACATCATAACTATTTTCTACTTATTTTAAACTTAACGGAATTTAATGTTGAGTTATTAACATTAAATAAGAATTAGGAGTGAGAAATATTTCACGCCGCAGATGGAAATTGAAACTCAACTGAATAATCACGCATTAAAGTGACATTTAAAATAGGTTTTGAAAGATTATATATATATATATATATATATATATATATATATATATATATATATATATATATATATATATACATGTATATGAAAATTTTTGAGAAACTAGTAAACAGATGCATGAATTTATATAATAAATGAAAATTTATTTAATCATTTTTTTTATATTTTATATAAAATATTAAAAAATATAAAAATATTAAAAAGTATAAAAAAAAAATTTTTTTTAAGATTAAATAAATTTTCATTTATTGATATAAAGTCACGCGTCTGTTAACTGGTTTCTCAAAAAATTTCAAATATATCTTCTAACGACGCTTTCAAAACTGTAGTAACACTTATAGTATATATATATATATATATATATATATATATATATATATATATATAATATAAATATAGAGGCAAACAAGCCTTCAAAAACCATGTATTAGATGCGAGTAATTAAATCAAAAGGAAAATAAAAATATTTCGAAACATTTAATAAAATATTTCAAAATACCTTCCGTTTTTTTTTTAGCTAATATTTCGCTTGACAAATACAAGCTTCATCAGAGCCATAATTTACTTAATTTACATAATTTACAACACCGGACGTGACACTTCACCAACACCAGGAAGTAAATTATGGAAAAAAAAAGGTTATACCTTTATTTGTCTTGGCTCTGATGAAGCTTGTTTTTGTCAAGCGAAATATTAGCTAAAAAAAAAATCAAGATGAAGAAAAAAAAAACGGAAGGTATTTTGAAATATTTTATTAAATGTTTCGAAATATTTTTATTTTTCTTTTGATTTAATTACTCGCATCTAATACATGGTTTTTGAAGGCTTGTTTGCCTCTATATTTATATTAACTTACAAAAGATGCTTTATAAAATGAACTTTCCTAATTTTTATATATATATATATATATATATATATATATATATATATATATATATATATATATATATATAAGGAAAAATAATAGAGCAGTAATATAGGAAAATAAATGATGAAAATAAAATTTGGATAAAGAACAATGTTTATTAATCATCAAATAATTAAAACAACAAATATACAGATGAAGATTTAATCTTTTACTTAATCCATGAATTTTCAAAAATATACATTTATCATCAGAGGGAATCACATTGATAAAACGGCAAAATCATTTTACTGTTTAGCACAGAATGGAAAATATTTAAAAAGGCAAAGAAAATATATAAAAATATGAAAAAAATTGTCTGAACAAAAGGAACCATCCTCACAAAAAGTAACATGTCCACGTAAGCATATCCAGGAAATCAGTATTATTATTAAGCAGATGTCGGGTTTAAAAACAGAAATGAATCCAAATAGTCGGTATTGCTGTTTTATCAATTTGATTTTCTTTTATGATAAATGTAAAGTGTTGAAAATCCATGGATTAAGGACAAGATTAAAAGTTTATCTATATATTCCTTGTTAGAACTATTTGATGATTAATAAAGATTGTTCTTTATCCAATTTTTATTCTTATCATTCATTTGCATATATATATATATATATATATATATATATATATATATATATATATATATATATATATATATATATATATATATATATATAGATATATATTAAAAAATACAGCCAATTATTGTAAATAACGGATACATTTTGTTAGACACAGACGAACAACACAGGTAAGAAGAACTTTTTTTTTAATAACAAAATAAGTTAGCAAAAAAAAAAATCTGGAACAAAAAACTACATCTAATATCCGGAACGTTTTTGTTCTTTTCTTTAGAGAAGTGGTGTCTGATCTACTCTGTTGTGAAGCCATGAGATAAAATACTGTTTTGTTTTTAAATTCCCGAAACAGTTTTTCATGGTAAACAACTGATGATCTCTTAAATAATGTTAAGACTAGCGTAAATTCTTGGAAGCAAACTAATACAGTGATAGCAAGAGAGTAATTGACTAAAAGTGTTTGTTATTTTCATATAGGTGCAATGGTTGAACAACTTCCAAGTATTGATGAATACAGAGTTACGTCCCTTTTTAAGATTTTCTGAGAGACATTAAATTGAATTACATTTTATTGTTCTTAGTACCGTGCTGTAACTATCCACCAATAGAAAATGACGAACCAGTATCAAATATTGATTTTGTAGTAAGACGGCTATCGATGAGAAAAATAGAGAAAGCGACGAACTTTATTTTGTTATATAGATATAGGGGGATTGAGAGAGAGGAAGAGAGAGAGACACTCTCGACCGATCGACAATTAAGCGCATCTTTATTAGTGTTAACGGTCTTGTTGGTACTAAAAGCGACTCTAGATAATTTTTCCGGTAACGTTTTGAGTAGAAGACAAACATGAAACTAAGGACCATTTCCCCTTACCCTCAGCATGATTGGGCCCATCCTGGTCGGTCGAGGGTTCGAAGGTGTGTGGCATATGCTCGAGAGCTCATGAATATTGCGCTTGTTAGTGAGACAGTAACATCGTGTGTTAAGAATTGAATTATAATGTCTTCAACTGTGACTTTGTTGGTGGCACGCGCGCAGAAGAGAATAGTGGGCCATCATCTCGTTTACCTTCCCACGCGCAAGAGTTTTCTTCATTTTTGATTGAACAAAGAAGCCATCTTGTCTCCAGTTGCCCAATATTATTAATTATTCGTCCATTATTCGCAAAGCACACATCTGTATTAGACATCAGTAAACGTGTATTGCAGGGAAAGGCTTCGGATTTTGACCGCTCTGATAGGGATTTTTTAACTACCAACCAACGGTTTCTATGTGCAAGAGGTTATAAACTCTTGCGAATACAACGGACATTATGTATAAAAATCAGACTCTTTTTAATTACAGAAAACAGTAATAGCCTATATTCGTTAATAATAAGTCACACTTATCAAAGCCATTCGAGGATAAGGGTTAACGAGATGGATGGATTGTCAGTTGAATGACGAAGAATATTATGAGAGGATTGAAAATGATGAATGGAATAAACAAAATATGATTACTTATGAGAACGGTTTATGACAACTATTTCTTAACATTGTATGTGAAGACCACCATGTCGTCGTCTGCAGGGAAGTCATATATATATATATATATAGAGAGAGAATTATAAAAAAGAAAAAACTCTACACACATTAAGGTTGTATACATTATAACTTATTTCGACCCTTTAATTAGGTCTCCTCGGACGTATAAACGACCACGTCAAAACCCAACGTGGTTGTTTATACGTCTGAAGAAAACCTAATTAAAGGGTCGAAATAAGTTATAATGTATACAACCTTAATGTGTGTATAGTTTTTTCTTTTTTATAATTCTGTTTTGCACTGTTTAAATTACATTGAGCTCTGTTATTCAGATTCTCAACACAAAATTGAAATCTACACACTATATATATATATATATATATATATATATATATATATATATATATGAGAGAGACATTGAATACCCTCCGTGCCCCTTTACAATTTCCCAATTTCTCTTCATATACATATGGCTTTTTCTTCCCTCTCTATATTGCCTTCCGTCATAAATCATGTAATTCCCCCTATACAATTATAGATTAAATATGCTTCAAATTTCCCCCTCTTTCTAAATATGTATTAGATATGTTGTCATTTTCTCTACATAAATTTGAATTGTCGAGTGTGAATTTCTCTTTTCTCATTTTCAAAAATGTAATCATCATACTTGGATGCTTGACAATACCACAAGGTTGAAATAAATTATTACATCGATAGTTATGTAATTTCGTTTTACTATATTTTATTTTATATATATATATATATATATATATATATATATATATATATATATATATATATATGTGTGTGTATATATATATGTGTATATATATATATGTGTATATATATATATATATATATATATATATATATATATATATATATATATATATATATAACTTCTTTTGTAATATAGTAGGAAAAATCCCAGCAGCGTGCTCTATTAATTGAGAATTATAATTAAAATGAAGAGCGTAATATGTATTTGTTTATTGGTACAGAAAAATTAGTACAACATTAGTACCGTCGGTTTCGAGCTCAGAAGGACTTAGCCATCCGGCTCTCTTCAGTTTATGTTGTCATCTGTTTCAGAAATGTGAAGTAACGTGTCACTCTCGGTTGGACGCGTTATTTGCTTCGAGTGTTATGTATATTTGTTGAAAATTAGATTAAAGTAGGTTTAATAAGGTTTGAAAAAAAGGGAGGGGGGGGGGGTAAAAAGTAGCAGCTGAGATTTAAAAATGGAAAAGATTTTAAAATATTTAAAAAATTAAAGAATATTCCTATACAATAGTTTTATACAAAGATTTAACACAACTTTTCTCGAACAATCTAAATATTCGTTTTGTATTATAATATTATGTTTTCTCTCTCTCCTTCTCTCTCTCCTTCTCTCTCTCCTTCTCTCTCCTTCTCTCTCCTCTCTCTCTCTCTACTTCTCTCTCTCTCCTCCTTCTCTCTCTCTCCTTCTCTCTCCCCTCTCTCTCTCCTTCTCTCTCTCCTCCTTCTCTCTCTCCCCTTCTCTCTCCTCTCTCTCTCCTTCTCTCTCCTTCTCTCTCCTCTCTCTCTCCTTCTCTCTCTCCTTTTCTCTCCTCTCTCTCTCCTTCTCTCTCTCTCCTTCTCTCTCTTCTTGTCTCTCTCTTTCTCTCTCTCCCTTTCTTTCTCTCTCTCTCTTTCTCTCTCTCTCCTTCTCTCTCTCTCTCTCCTTCTCTCTCCTCTCTCTCTCCTTCTCTCTCTCCTTTTCTCTCCTCTCTCTCTCCTTCTCTCTCTTCTTGTCTCTCTCTCTCTTCTTGTCTCTCTCTCTCTTTTTCTCTCTCCCTTTCTTTCTCTCTCTCTCTCTTTCTCTCTCTCCTTCTCTCTCTCTCTCCTTCTCTCTCTCTCTCCTTCTCTCTCCTTCTCTCTCTCCTTCTCTCTCCTCTCTCTCTCCTTCTCTCTCCTCTCTCTCTCTCCTTCTCTCTCTCCTTCTCTCTCTATCATTCTCTCTCCTTCTCTCTCTCCTTGTCTCCCTCTCTATTTCTCTCTCTCCCTTTCTTTCTCTCTCTTTCTCTCTTTCTCTCTCTCTCTCTCCCTTTCTTTCTTTCTCTCTCTCCCTCTCTCTTTATCTCTCTCTTTCTCCGGGATGCAATTGAAAACAAAGCGTTATACTAAGATCAATTGCAAATTTTCTCGGGTAAAATTTTACACGTAATGTAATAGTTATATTAATTTGGTTGTATGGATTTACAATTGTATTGCGGGGTCTGCGTTCACCCCTGACATCCATAAACAGTAAAAACGCTGTTTTACTTTATTTTACTAATAAATTAAAAATTGAATCTAATAGAAATTTAAAAATAAGAATAAAAACAATAATATCGGGTTCATGCCTGAGGCAGAAGTTAACGTCAAGTGCGCCTCTTCTTGGTTAATAAAAATTGAAAATAAAATGTTTGACTCGAGTCGATATAAAGCAAATTCGTGTGAATACGAATTTTACGGCTTTTTTATTGTCTCGGTTCTCTTGTTGACATTGGTTCCTCCAATTTTGTCTATAAAGTAAAATTCAGTTCTAGGTGAAGGTTCAATCCTCGGTGCGGGCGATACGAGGAATTGCGAATTACTGAAGACTTCTACCCGGTCATGGCTGACGGAACAAGTGTATGCTACCCCCGTGGATTAAAGAAAGGGTTCTGTTCGAAATTCCGTGCAGATTCCCGAGTTCGACAAAAAGATTCATGAGTTCGACAAGATACACCTTAAGAAGGATGGAGGTTACATCGACCGAAACCTTGTGAGAATAACACTCAAGATGAGAACAGTAGTCCGAATAATCCAAATTATACAAATTATCAATCCTCATCTCAAAAATCTGAAACTCTAATATCTATATTCTATGTTTCGAAATTTTTGGGTTATTCGAACTACTGTTCTTATCTTTGATGTTATCCTCACAACGTTTCGACCGATGTAACCTCCTACCTTCTTCAGGTGTATCTTGTCGAACTCGGGAATCTTTCTATAGAACTCGGGAATCTATACGGAATTTCGAACTAAAGTAATTCTTGATTAAATTCTTAGTATCACCTGTATTTTGGACTGAACCTTCAGCCTCCAGAAGACCGTTACTTTGAACGGATTATTATATAGCACTTTTATCCGTTGCGCTACGACAAACGTCGTGAGAAAAACATCCAAGATGAGGATAGTAGTCCGAATGATCCAAATAACACAAAATCTATAAATCAATTTGGAAATAGAATAATTCGTGTTGGTCAACCTTGAAACCTGGCGTCCCGCGGCGGCGTGTTTCTGTATAACCGCCTGCGTGTCCCCCGTCAATTAACGAAAGCCCGTAAGCATATTTAGACGTAGCTTGCATCTGCGGACTGGCACGGTGGAGCGACACAACTATTAATAAAAATGGCAATTGCTGATGTTGGAAGCATTTTATGTAAATGAGCTGCGAACCAATCCGGTGACACAGGCTTGTGTATCGTTTTAGATACAGTGAAGGCCCACACGCACCACCTTACTCACGCTGTTGTACAGAAGCCAAGGGGACACACGGACATGTGTGTGTCCCCACCCCTACTTCCTCATGCTTGGTAGGGTACAGTGGTTGGGTGGTGGGGGCTTACTCGCACCACTCATATCCGCTTTTCCTTCGAGTGCCTGCTTCCCGCCCTGATTATTAATGGGAATGCCAGCCTCATTCGACGGCATCCTCTTCCGACTCATTCCATCTAACCCTCCCTCTCTCTCTCTCTCTCTCTCTCTCTCTCTCTATATATATATATATGTATATATATATATATATATATATATATATATATATATATATATATATATATATATATATAATTATAAATATGTGTTTTTATCTACATACGTATATGTTTCATCCTTTCGAAGATTGGTCAGTGTAGAGATGATTATTCATACCGGTCGCTGGATTCGAAACCCTGGAACACGATTCATTTTTTTAACTTAAATTCCATGAAAAGGATATTTTGAAGAAGGAGCAAACATTTTTTTCCGTAGAGGCAGTATGGAAAAGTGTTCAAAATGAAGTAACTCCAATGGCGAGAAGTCAAATTTAAATCGTTTGCTCCTTCTTCAAAATATCCTTTTCATTGGACACTTTAGTAACGGACAATTACCATCTGGACAAATCCCATTTCTTTTTCACACAAACTCTTTTTCACTCCATTTTTAATAATATTTTTTCAAATGTTTGAACTTTGGCTTTTCCACAGCCAACTTATCTATCTGTATATCTCTTCTGATGATAAGATTTCGATCTTTGAAAAGCCTTGGCTTAATAAAAAAAAATAAACATTAGTTTATTAAAGAATATACCTTGCATTGAACAATCTAAGTTTGAAATAAATCTGGACATTCGTACATGTTTATCACTCTTATTTCTTCTACCTTTATATATATATATATATATATATATATTTGAACTAGCATCCCGTAACTGCTTATTTACTTCAACCCATAATTTTTTCCACCTTGGAGATTCCCATTCCGGATATCCTCTCGAGGTCTTGTTTTCCTTTTTCTTTTTCCTTATTCTAATTTTCATTCTTGAGCTCCAATCTTATCGACTTTTCCCTCATTCTATTATTAGTATCTTATCTTTATTATTTTTTATGTTTTATTTTTATTTTTATTTATTTTTTTTTTTTTTATTCTTTCGGTCAATCCTTAATTTTCCCTGCGAGCTTAAGACTAATCTTATTATCTATTTTTCATTCTTTATTCTTTTATTTTCTTATTTCTACTTTTTATACTATTTTTATCTTTATTTTTTATCTTTACTCTTTTAATTTTTAACTCATTTTTCTAGTCCTACCCTTCATATATATTTTGCCTCATTGTTTATATCTAAGGTCATTTGATTAAACATCTAAACCCCGAACTCTGTTCTTATACATATTCTGATATTTTAACCCCTTATCCTAACGTTCGTTAACTTACCCCCACTCCTTTCTTCCCCTTTTCTAGTTGAATCCTAATTCGCGCTAACTTCCAATTTCAACTTTATGTTTCACCCCCCCACTTTCACACTCTTAGTTTTATCCGCATTCCTTCACCGCATCGCTCCCTTTCTCCTCCCCCCTCTCTTTCCTCGTACCCGTCCCTTTCTCCTCCCACACACCCCTTACCCGTTTCCTCCCTTGCCTACTGGTCGCATATTATATTCTTGTTTTCACTGTCTTTGCTTTTCTTCATTTATAGCCGGCTTTCTCAACTGGGCAGGCTTTAAATATTCTCGCTGCCCCTTTTTCCCACTTTAAAACACTTTCCTTTGTCATCTCTGCCAGGGAAGTATCTTTAATGGCGAATATTTTCCATCTTAATCTCCTCTGACGCCTGCCTGCATCATCGAATGTACCTCTTATTGGACTTTTTACCCTTTTTGGATTTTCTATTTTCGCCGTACCTGAAGTTGTGGCTTCTTGGAATTTAACTTTGAAACCTCTCTCATTACTTCTCGTGCCTCTAACGACCTACCTATCTACATCTTATTCTCTCCGCTGGACTCTTCGACACCGGACTTTTTGGCAATCGGACATTTGCTTGCACCCTGGCACAGTTTTGCCCTGCGTTTCTTTCCCTACAACTTTTATTTCATTTTTTCAAATTTTAAATCTTGGCCATTGCCAACTTATCTATCCCAGCGACTTCCTCTGATGATAAGATTTTGATCTTTGAAAAGCCTGGCTTAAGGAAAATTTAACTTGAATAAATTGCCTTTTTGCGGATTATACCTTGCTTTGAACTTTTGAATTGAATTTTGATTTGGCTTTTGCTTTCTCTAATTCCTTTCCATTCTCCTTCATATATATATATATATATATATATATATATATATATATATATATATATATATATATATATATATATATATTAGAGGTAAGAGATGAGAATAAAGAATTGTAAAGATACAATATTTATTAAAAACATCAAAAGTTCAGAGCAAGGAGCCTCATATCCTTAATCCATGAATTTTCAAAGAAAAAATTTTTTCTCATATCTTTACAATTCTTTATTCTCATATCTTACCTCTAAAATAAATTGCTCTATTAAATATATTGAACTTTGCACTATCACGATAGATTATTATTATCAAACGATAATTCGATTATCGTTATAATTCAACATTTAAATATATATATATATATATATATATATATATATATATATATATATATATATATATATATATATATATATATATATATATATATATATATATATG